>VFFE01004210.1:0-28266 GCA_008921705.1 Burhinus oedicnemus | reverse complement strand
GGGGGGGCGGTGGGGGAGGGGAGGGAGGGAAGGGGCGGCTGCCGGAGAGCCTGGGGGGTGCGGAGCACATGGAGGGAAAGCGGTGCAGGTAGAGCTGGCCCAAAGGGGAATTCTGCGCGTTCCTTCGGCACCCTCTCCCCTCCCAAACCTCCGGGAGCTGTACCATGAAACGTATACGGTCCCGCCTGTGCAGAGAGATTTGTAAGTAAAACCTCTCCGTGGAAAAGCACCTGGGACTGAAAAGAAAGGTCCAGGTCGAAACTGCAGGATGAGGCCCGGCCCCGTGAAGCCTAGGGATGGACCTTTCTCCGGGCCTGGCACGGGCTCGGGGATGCGCCTGGAGGGGGGAGGGGGGGGAGGGGGAGCCATAACTGTTCAGCCTCGTGTATTGGTATTTTGTCAGCAAGTTGACAAATTTCTTCAGAACACTTGACAAACGCCAAGAGCTAAGAGACTTTGAATTAGGTTACTTTGCAGTTCCCTTCAAGAGCAGCTTTTGCAAGTTCACACCTTAAAGTTTTACAGGTCTTCCTCTTGCTGTTTCTCTCTGCATAAGCAAAAATCCCAGCTTGGCTACTTACTTTTAGGGCCAAAACTATGCATTTACCTCCATGTGCTGAATAGTTAGGCACTGGTAAAAAGCAAGCAAAAGCAATGAAGATGCGTCCCTGCTGAAAGTCAACCGAGTGCTCCCTGTGGGTTGTTCTGATAACGGGACACAATCTGGTGGTGTCATTTGAGAAGATGTATCGCTTTGAATTACAGCTATACAGTTGAGTACCTCACCATACTCGCCACGGCATACTGCGGCAACCAGGAAACTTTTTGTCTTTTAAAACACATGTAGTAACTTCTTTTAGCTCCATGTGCGTATTACCTGTTACTTCTAGTTCTGGAACAAGAAGCAGGAGCCACGTTTTGCTATCTCTGAAATAAAACCCACTAGCTAAGAAGTCAAGAAGCCATTCCCTTATTCAGGTCACTGCCCTATTTTGGTGGTCCAGTGGCTCTAATAGGGGCTCCATTTACAGATCTATATTCTGACTGATCAGAAGCTAATTTCGTTTAAAATTGGAAGGTTACCAAAAGTAGTTTTACATGGGAGGATCTGAATATTTAAAGGTAAAACCTTGAGAAGTTAAGGGGAGTATTTAATGAAAGAACTATTTAATGAAGGCAACTGGGTAGAAAAGTTCCAGAACCTCGTAAGTATAGCTGAGTTTTGGAGTTTTGGAATTTCTTCAAAACAGAAGCTGTTAAACCTGTCATGAATGAGATGCGCCTAACAATGCTAGGGAGAGAGAAGGCTTCTACACCTGTTTGGGTGAACAACTGTCTCAAGAAAAATGCAAAGAATAAGCAAGCAGGCCACAAAGAATAACAAGGAGGGAACTGATAACTTAGGAAGGAACCTAAGCTTAGGGCCTTGGATATCAGGAAGCACAGAGATAAAGAAGTAATTCCCAGAAGTTAAACAGAACTACATCTTGAAAAGGACAACACGAGGGAAAAAAAAGATCAGTGAAACAAACAATGAAAAAGTGAACCAGTTACACAGCAGGGGTGGGCTAGAAATTAGGGGGAAAAAACTTCAAACCCAATATATATATTTTTTACTTTGAAACTGTAGATATTGAGCACAGGAACAAAAGCAAATGGTCAGCAGTTACCAGTGATTTGTAAAGTGATTTCTAAGACTCAGAGACCCCATTGCACTCCGAAGAGGACTAGGTGACACCTTTGTAGAATTTTGAGAGGAACTAGCACACAAAACTACAAAACATTCAATAGCAAGGAGTCTTAATTCTGGTAAGATTGCAATATAAATGGTCCATGTAAATAGGCATACCAATTAAGTACTTACCAACAGACCTGTCTTTGTTAGCAAAGGAAGCAGTAATACTTTTTATGGGTACCTGACACTAATCAACAATCACCTAAATTAATCATTATGTTCTGATCATTTAAGTTAGAAAAAGATATGTTAAAATTGGAATAACCGCACGTAAAAGCCACTAGTACGGTCAAGGGAAGAAAACCCCTGCTAAAGGGTTTGGTTCTTTAGCTAACAGGAGTTCTTTTAAAAAAACAGTGAAGGAAAATAATGGAAGAAAAAAAAAGTATAAATTGATGATAATTCAAATTAGTGCTACAATTAGAAGAATTTCTTAGGTAAGACAGGGATACAGCTCTGCATTAGAAAAAGTAGAACCTAAAACTATACGTACTTTTGGGATGAAGCTAGATTTCTTTAGGAAAGATGTTGTAGGCTGTGTCTCCCAACTCTTAAAAAGCATTTGAATTCTATGATCCCAGAGGTTCCCTCCCATCCTGTTATAAACCTGTTTATAACCCTACCTGTTATAAAACAGAATAGCTTCTTTCATGGAGGATGCCACAATATATTGACATCATGTGACTGAGACAGAAGGATGAATGATGTCTACTTTGCTCTAGCTGAACTTCCACTTGAAGTCTGACCAATTCCAATAAAAATAGTTCAAAATGTTATATACAGTGGATGTTCAAGAAACATGTATGTGTACATTTACATTCAGAAAATATTCCCAGAAAAAAACCTCATAATGTGGATTTTTTTCTGAATCCACACTTTTCCCATGTGGTTGACTTTTTTTTCCCCAGCAAGGGTGGGAGTTATTTTTAAACAAAGGCATTCCTGCTATTTTGGCATTTGGAAACAAAGTAAAAATGTGGGCTGACACTTTGCTAAAGCAGGATCCAATTGAACTAGACTTCTTTGATGTAAAACATTTCTTTTAGGCCTAAAAATGATGTCTCTCGACGGCCACATTTGTTTGTCAGTTAAAAAAATTCTCAGCTATTCATTACCCTGAATCATTAAAAGCACCCAATGGTGGATGCCTAGGTCAGTACAAATATTAAAAGGACAAATGACAAGAGAATGTCAGGCTTAAAAAAAACCAATTTTTTTCTTCTTAATCCTGTTATCCAAACTGCAGTCATGTTATTTTCCTTCCACAGTATTAAGAGGAGTCGAATCTCTTGTAGACTCGTCCTGTCCTACAGAAAGTTTTCTCTTAAAGTTAATGAAAGAGACTGCAGTATTGATCCCATACGTTTGCCCAAGGCCATAGATAGACGTTGTAAAAATCGGGTTTCTGGGCTTGTCCTCTTAAGCCAGTCCTCCTCCTCCTCTATGAAAAAAATCCCCCAAAGCAACACAAATATTGTAAACTTTTTATTGGTCAGTTTTGTAACTTCCATGTCCTTTGCTACATCCTCTCTGTCCCCAGCATTACACGTTCAAGCTGTGATGTCTACCCAGATCAAAAACTGATTCCTCCGTTTTAATTTTGCATCTTACTTGTTGCTGCCTCCTCCTTTCTGGCCTTACTTTATATAAACCTGTTTGACATTACTGCTGACAGAAATATCGGCGACTACAGAAGCGCTCTCTCTCTCTGACTCTTTTCTGCTGTTGCCTCTTCCCCACTGGATCTAGTGCATGCTTCCTATCTTCACCTTTTCGGTCAGGGACACATCTTCATTTCGCACCTGTCTCAGGTGCGAAAACAGAAATGTTTAAAAAGTGTTTCTGGAAAAGACCTGTGGAAGTCATCTGACCAATCCTCTCTGCTGTAAAGCAAAGAAACCCCCAACTACAACCTGTATCCTACAAATTGTCTGTTTAACCTGTGCCTCAAGTACAGGAATTCTGCAGGGCTGCAAGTGATCTGTTGTTGATGGTTCTTTTAAGTGTTGTGGGCTTTTTTCCAACCTGCTTCCTGAAGTAATCCCTAAATGGATCCTCCACTTCCTTTAAATATATTTAAAGAGATCCATCAGGATGAACCAGAGAGGCAAATGAAGCAGACCTTGTAGCAAACAGTGTTTGATTTAACTTTTTTGTGTAAAAAAAAGAACTCCAAGGTACAATTTCTTTGTGTTGAATGTGGCTTCTTTGGCTTAGTACCATTGCTGAACTATGCATTGAGTCGGAACTTTGACAGAGTTTATTTTGCAAGAGCTGGGAATATCTTGCCATACTCGGAGAAACTAAGTTGCAGCTGCTTAATTTCCCATTTTCCCCTACCTCTGGGGAACAAAGGTGGGGGGGGGGGGGAAGACTTCTGAGAATACGATCTGTCTGTTTTAATCCATGTGGAATATCCTTGAAGTCCACAGAATAAGAAAATGATAACTCTGTTTTATCTAATTAGTGTTGTCATTTGAATTACTGTTCTGAACAGGACCAAAGGTCTGGGCAGCTTTTTTTCTTTATTTGCTGCCTTGACACCTTTTTCAATGCCCAGAGCCACACAGATGAGGTGCCGTTGGTATCTCTGCAGCAGCAGCATCTGGCTCTTTGGCAAACTGTTCTACTAAATGTTCTGACCTACTGACAGCTCTAGCGCTGCTAATGAATATAGTGTAGGTTGGCTGGAGTACCTATGGGTCATCTCCTTTAATTCTTCCTCTTGGCAGTAGCATCTGATGTTGAGGAATTTAATGTAATGTCTTTGGTTTATCTGAAAAGAAAAAAGGCAAATCATGATAATTCAATATTTTTACACTGTAAAGGGAAAAAAAGAGTACTACAGGTTTCTTTGGTACCACTTAAATGCTAACATTCTTGGTTAGAATCAGCCATCATACCTCTGTTTCCCTAAGTGAGACTAGAATGCTTCTACTGTAGCTCAGTAAAAAGTAGGAAAGTTTGCAGAATCAAAAATTTTGTCTAATAAGTTTCAAATTTTCTTAAACAAGTCAATAAAAATATTTCCTAGTCTTATTTAGTATAAGCAAGGACAGTTAAAGGAAACACAGATAACTGCTTTTTCTTATTAACATGGAAGGACAGTACAGAGTTCTCTGACTTCATGACAGCATTTGCTGGCACAAATCATGTTTGCATCTCTTTGAAACCACTACAGTATTCTTTTTGTTCCAGCTTTGTTCATATTTCTCATGTTCCTGCAGTTTAACTGCATGAGGTGTCCTCAGCATCTGTGAATGTCACTGAACCTCAACAGATAAACCATAAAATCTTTGATTAAAGCATTAGTGGCTCATATATGGGTGGTCTTTTTCGGTCCTTTGTGCTTTAATAAAAAATATCTATTTAAAATGTAACATGTCTGTTCTCTCATTCACATTAATGATATGGTTGTGCCTTATTGTTACAAGTTCTATTGAAAGTGGACGAAATAATAGACGGTAACAGCGGTATGGTCTATGGTATTTATTGTATGGATTATCTCATGAAAGCAAAGAGCCATACCAGTAGTTTAGAAAGGATCACTTGTCAGGATTCAGGAGTGGTAAAAATTGCTCACTGAAGAAAAGTGATCTTTCCCGTCCTGAAAGACTTTTTTGGTCCTTTTAGAAGTCCAATCCTGTCTACTTCTTATTTGTTTTATGCTTTGAGTGTGTTCAATTCTCCTTCATACAGTTCTAAAATGAGAAATCGAAAATAAAGTGATTTCAACTCATGGTCAATGAATCTAGTAAGGTGCCTTAGGTTGCATGAATGTATATTCCAATCCTCTCAGGAATTAAATAAGTTATTTAAAAGTGTGATGAGTACTGATATTATTCAAGTGAAGCCCTAACTTCTCAGTATATATCTAACCCAACCTGACAAAGTGTAGAAGGAAGAAAAAAATCTCCATGAAGAATATTAATCTAAATTTGTTACAGTTTTATTTTGTATGATGGTTTAAAAATATGTCATCACACATGCTGCTAAAAGTTTTGCATTTAATAAATGACCCAAATATATCCTGTCGTACTGTCTCTGAATGAGTATTATAAATGCCTAATATCTGAACAAAAACAAAGCAAATAAAGTCTGTGACTTCAAGCCAAAAATCTCTTAAAAATAGATCTGGGAAAATGGGAAGTTCTTCTTTAGTGAGGAGCCAAAGATTATATCACTGTACCTGCTCTAACTATCAGATTGGTAGAGCAGGAATCATCTGTTTTTCTGTAATACATGAGTATACGGAAATAATTTAATGATTTATAAACCTATGCGTTTATAGCTTAAAATGTCCTGATAGACTCTTTCTTTCCTTCATTTGAAATTTGACCAGTTACCACTGTATTCATAAATAGAAAAAGATGCTATAAATAGAAAAAGATGCTGTAATTCCTGAAGTTGCATCAACTCTCTAATTTTAAAAAACAAACAAACATATAATGTAAATCTCATGTCTTACAAAAGCAAGTAATTCACAAAGGTAAGTGGCAGAATCAAATTCCTCCCTTTGATAGGTATGGTATTATTTTATCACGAAGTAAAAGTTTTCATTAATATTTCAGGTGATTCGCATTTATTTTGCAAAAAATTCACAAAATTTGACATCTAGACTTTGAGTATACATTTGTTAAAGTTCCTTCTATTAAAGCAAATGAAAGCTAATGTGATACTTCCCCAAATTATATGGTGGACTTTTCTGTTTATGAGTTGAGGTTTCAGGAAGCAGTTATCATCCTAAAAGGAATTCTTTCTATCAGAAATAAAAAATCTGACAGCACACGTGTTGAGCTTTGCCACAGAAAAATCTGTTAACTACACAGAAGTGAGCATCCTAGCTTTCCAGAAATGCTGTAGGTGCGAACATTGACTAGACACACTGCTAAGGCTCATATCCCATGTGTAGCCCTCATTGTCAGTAAAGCATCAGTCAGTTTATGTAAGGGTAGTGAGTTCTGTGGCCTTCTGGGCTCCTCTCTAAACTTAATCAGGTATC
The DNA here is from genome assembly GCA_008921705.1 of Burhinus oedicnemus. Taxonomy (NCBI): domain Eukaryota; kingdom Metazoa; phylum Chordata; class Aves; order Charadriiformes; family Burhinidae; genus Burhinus; species Burhinus oedicnemus. The sequence goes on along the minus strand of VFFE01004210.1, from coordinate 21,529 downwards.
TGAATTAGGAAATTTGGGGATTTTCGCTTTCATTACATTTTTGTGAAGTCTTCTTGAGAAGACTTCTTAAGACTGGCTTATGTGTAGTTTTCTTCGGCTGGTCTTGTTAAAATGTAATGTAGCTGCACTACTGCTAGAAGTAACACCTTTCTTTACAGCATCCCTCTTTAGAAAACTCAGTAAGTCATTGTTTGTGTTACATGACTCCAGAGGAGATGGAAATCCTGATATCCTGGAGCCAGGGTGAAGGTTTTGATCAGGTTTGGTGAGGCTTTCTCTGTTTTCACAATGTATTCAGAATAACCTGCCAGTGTAATTGCTGCTCAGAAACCACTGCCCTTATTTTCCCCACTTGGGTCACCAGACTTTGTTTTAAATATACAGCTATGCAGTACACACGTTACAATTAAATTTTACAAAGGGAAAGAAAAAGAGAGATTGTTTGTACAAGAGTGCAGAGGTTGTAAGAATGGAAGAGATTCCAACACGTTAGCTTTTTAGGTTGCAGTCAATTTTCCGACATGGAAAGTGTGGAAAGGATATGAGTGAATGTCTTAGATACAGATTGGTTTCTCCAAATTATTGCCATCGTGGGGTGATGGTGATTCAGTGTCCGACAAATTCTTCAAAATTTATAAACCTAGTGCTGAAATTCCACTTCAAAGTGAGTTTGATGGTGGGCAGTGGACTAAAAGAAAGTCTACATGTATTCATTAATTGGGTGTTAAAATTTTGATGTGTTCCACTATGTATATGCACCAGAGAGTGATAATTTTTCACCATTGTTTACCAGAGCACAACTGATGTATAGCAGATAGTAGCCTCACAAGTCACTTCAATGAAACAGCATTCAATTCAGCATTGGACTGTTACTTTCAGGTATATAAGAAGTTGATTGTAAGATGCTGATGTATCAATGATCAAATAATCGATACAATGAAATTGAACTGTGTAAACATCTTTAAAAAATAAAATCTTGCAGATGTTTTTCTTTAGATATATATCATTGATCTGTAGCGTTATCTGCTACAACCTCTTTTTCTAACCCCTGCCACCACAAAGGTGTGCAAGTAACACCTATAGGATGCAGTGCGCAGGCAGCCGACCCATCCACTCCTCATGGAGATCTCAAGCACTGTGATGAATATGTTTCTGAAAATCCTACCAGATTAATTCTACCCATGCGAATAAACACTATGACAAATACTATCTTAACTTATTTTAAAAGGGGTTATACACTTAGACCTGCTTTAACAACTTGACATGCAGAACTGCTAACTCTCTAACTTACGGTGCAAGACAGATTAACCTTTGAGAACTATGCATAGCTACTATTTTCTTAACAACATAGCAAGAAGTTGGACAGGTCAACAAGTCAATTACTAAATGCATCCCATACCAGGGGAAGATTAGAATAGAAGGTATGGATAGACTTAGAGAAACCATAAACTATAGGGGTAGGGTAAGAGTATGATGCTCCTCTGAAAGATCTGCCTGAGGTGCCAAGTAAATACCACAACCCAAAAGCGGGTTGAAGGTATTGAAAGATACCAAAGTGACACCTATTTCTTTGCATCTTGGCTGTATGACAGGTGTGTGGATGATGTACATCCCGAAAATGGGCTGGCAGACAGCAGTTCCCCACTATATTTCCTAAGTCTGAAAGGCACTGTAGCTTATTGAGGTAAAAGCCATTATAATGTTCCTTTAGGTATGATGCGGTTCTGCACTGCCTGAATTCAGGGTTATGCTAACAAGCCATGAGAGAATCCATCATGTGCTCACTCCAGTATCTCTAGTTTCCAGCTAAAAAGTATCTCTGGTACTAAATTCCAGAAGAACATCCACTGCTGAGCATAGGCATGGGCTGCAGAGGTGAATACCCTTGGCTCTCTCTTTGTGATTTGAAAAGTTCTCACGCATTTGCTGACTTCAGTCCACTGCCTGGGGTGGTGGTGCTCCATTCCCAATGTGAAACAGACTTTAATTTGCACAGACTGTTCCTCAATCTTTTTCAGTAGAACAAAAGTTGGGAAATGTTTCCGCCAGTGAAGTGCCTGGAAAAAGTAAGGGAAAAAGATTAAGAAGCTCAAATGCTCAAAAAATGAAGAGCAGGGAAAAAGATGAAGGAATTAGAAAAAAAGAAGTAGCAGAAACTGGGTCAGAGAGGTCTGTATTTAGAGACAACAAGGTTTAAACCTTGTGGTCTTAAGTGCAAATCACACCAAAGGAACATTTCAAAACTAGTGCCTGTCCTTTGGGCCCCATAGACCTTAAGACAGGTCTGGAATAATGTACTACTTGGCAAGTGTTAGAGGGAAATGTAAATAGCTAGTGTTTTTACAGAGGCAACGGCAAGGAAAGAACAGTGAAAAGTACAAAAAACCCACCCTACCATTAACTTAAGGCTGTATAAATATTCATCTATTTGTTACTAAGATAAAAGATTGTTCCTAGGAGAAAGAAAGGATCAAGCAGGATAAATGTTTCAGAAAGATCTTTTTATTCTTCTGTTTTCTTTTTCTTGTCTGGAGAGGATAGGAAGAATAACTGAACCCTTTATTAATCAAAAAGGTTTAAAATAAGAAACCGAATTTAAAAAATGGTGGACTGGATTTTTTGGGGATGGGAGAGTGATATAACAATGGATTAAAAGAATGTAAGAAACTTTAAAGAGCTGTGAGGACAGAGGTGACATTTTATTTTATAGGGTATTCATTGTCATGTCTGTGGCTGGGACTCTGAAAAGTGGGTGCGTACTTTTAGGTAAGCATCAAAAGGTGTGGAAGTTCTGCTGGGTGGTTCCAAAAGTTGCTTATCCAAACCACTCCGGTTTGGAGGTGATAGGTCTTCTTGCAGTTCATTGCTGTTTCTTGTTATGGTCAAAAACAGGAAGCAGAGACGCCAAAAGAAGAAGAAAAGATTACCAGATGTTTTAACAGCCTAAGAAATTTTATTTTGATTTGCCTTTTGATGTAAAGGTTCAACTCAGTTCTCTCTCCAAGTTAATCTGTTAAGCCAAGGCATAAACATACTGAGTATGCTAACTAGTGAGGGAGTGTCTGTCTGGCTTAAGTATTGCAGTACCTATTTTTTCATCCAGAATGTTGGTACCTCAGGGAACACAAGGAAAGGGCCACTGTAACAATTGTGCTAACCAGGTATACTTGACATGTCTTTTCAGTAATTATAGTAAATTTTGAAGAAACTTATTTAGGACAAATATCAAGAAAATGCCATCCACCTGCAGGCTGAATTCTTCACAAAACGGTCAAAAATCTTTCCACAGATATCAGGTATTGTCTCTCTGTGATCTGATGTAGGCTCCAAAACAACAACAAAAAAAAAAAAACACAAAAGAAAACCTAATAGATTTGGTTTTAAGGGTACACCTGAGTTTAGCAAGTAATTCTCGAGATCACAAACAATAACTTTACAGATTTACGGATTTGCTAATTTAAAATCAAAATAACTACAAAATTAGTCCTGTTCTTTACTGGTGCATGATAAATTGTACTGCATTTAGTCTGAAATTAATAAACAGGTATATAGTCATATGAATTTTGAAATTTTAGATGCAGCTATCTGCAGTTACAGAAGTGAGCAAGGTTTTATTCTACACCTCTAGAACTTTTTATGTGATTTTTCTTTGTTTTATTTATCTACAAGAAGGGAGTTAAAAACATTTTTACAGTAAATTCTGTATTTGTGAAAAAATCACATTTTAATTTTAGGAAAACACTCATGCTGAAGTGTGGGAAACCTGACATTACTTTCTTCTAAATGACAAGGTAGGCAAAGCTAGAGGTTAGAAGCAGGTCCTTGAGCTGAAATGTCAAATTTGCCAAGACCTTAATAAATTCCTGCAAATACAAAATACTTTGTAAACATTATCAATAGGATAAGAAAATAGCAATAGTTATATTAAGTACATGAAAAAAAGCTCTGAAAATTTCCTGACTCGCTCACAGTTATCACAAACAGAGGGAATATGGGAAAGGGGAGAAAAGAAGAAAAAAAAGAGAAGGTGGTGTAAAAAAATTTGAACCAAACAGAGCGACATCAGCCTCACTGACATGCTGTTCATACTTAGACAGTTACTCTACCAGGTGAGAGGACACACAGGCTCAGCTTTGAGCATGTTCTTCCTTTTTGCCCAAAGAATAAGGGAAATATAAAGAAGTAAAGGAAATTCCTCCAAATATGTACCAAGAAGCATGTAAGACACAACGAACACATCTAAGTCCTTCAAATTAGAGCCTAACAGCACATAGAATCATAGAACGGTTTAGGTTGGAAGGGACCTTAAAGATCATCTAGTTCCAATCCCCCTGCCATGGGCAAGGACACCTCCCACTAGACCTGGTTGCTCAAAGCCTCATCCAACCTCATCCTTGAACACTTCCAGGGATGGGGCCCTCCACAGCTTTCCCTGGGAAATATGTTTTAGTGCCTCACCACCCTCAGAGTGAAAAATTTCTTCCTAATATCTCTTCTAAATCTACCGTCTTCCAGTTTGAAGCCATTACCCCTCGTCCTATCACTACATGCCCTTGTAAAAAGTTCCTTTCTTGTAGGCCCCTTTCAGATACTGGAAGGCTGCTATAAAGTTTCCCTGGAGCCTTCTCTTCTCCAGGCTGAACAAACACAACTCTCTCAGCCTGTCCTTATAGCAGAGGTGCTCTAACCCTCTGACCATTTCGTGGCCCTCCTCTGGATCCACTCCAACAGGTCCATGTCCTTCTTACGTTGAGGGCTCCAGAGCTGGACACAGTATTCCAGGTGGGGTCTCACGACAGCGGACTGGAGGGGCAAAATCACCTCCCTGTACATGTTGGCCCTGCTTCTTTTGATGCAGCCCTGGATGTGGTTGGCCTTCTGGGCTCCAAGTGCACATTGCTGGCTCGTGTTGAATTTCTCATCTACCGACACCCCCAAGTCCCTCTCCTCAGGGCTGCTCTCGATCCATTACCCACCCAGCCTGTATCTGTGCGTCGCATTGCCCCAAACCACGTGCAGGACCTTGCACTCCTTCTCCTTTTGGGAATAAGCTGGGAAATACACAAAATATCTTTCACTAGAACCCACCAGCTGATAAACTGACACAGAGCTTCATTGTGCACAATTTAAGGCTGCATGATTTTAATTCTGCTGCACAGACATCCTCAGAAATTTTGATTATTTTGCTTATATTTTTGTGGGGTGGTTTGGGGTTTTTTTGGTAGCTCACACAGAAATTTCTGTATATGAGAGAGTACTTGACATGGTAAAGTTTTACATTACCACAGTCACACAGGCAAAACAAGTTTTAACGAAATTATGAAGGAGAAGAAGGTAGATATTTCTCATAACATTTTGTATTTCTAGAATGCTAGAAATAAGCCTGAACTATCATGGTTGGATCTCTTTTTCTTCCTGGAGATTTCCCACAGTTAGAGAAAGAAGGAGCCCTGCAGAATAATTCAGACTAATCTATACCTGCACAATAACGGATTCTTTGGGGCTCTTCCTACTTTTGTTTGCAAATAGAACAGTGAATTTTCAGAAACACAGATATTATTAACTGGTACTTCAGACAGTCGGATTATCAGGGAAAATACAGACAAACGTAATAAATACACAATGAAGGGCTGGACAAGGACACCAAGCCTTATGCCTTCATTTTCACCGCTCATACAGAAGCAAGAAGTTTCTCTTTCTTCACCTTCAAACCAGAAGGCAAAATCTGCTGCAGAATCAGCGCTAGAATCTTTTCAGTTCACAACTGCAGAATTAGAGCAAGGCAGGAAAGCAACATGCTCTTCAAAACAGTAAAGATTTGCCTAGAGAAAATGGTCTTCATTTGCTACTAGATGTCACTGGAAAAGCTGAATGGCTGTTTCGTGTGAGCCTGATGAGGAATTGAGCCAAAATCAAAGTGTTTCTCTAATAGCTTTGGAGCATGCAGTTCATCATATTGCCTAATGTGTTCCTGAAATAGGCTTCATCTTACAGTACTGACCATGACATTATCATGCAGATAAAAACAGACAGGTAAAATTATTTTTTACAAAATATATAAGAATTACGGATTCGATAAGAATTACAAATCATAATAAGGAATGGAGATTATAAGAAGTAAATCTATAGTCTACAAGGAACGTAAGCCTTGTAGATTACAGATAATAAATATGGATTTTTGCACATAATATGTGCACCTGAGGTTATGCTGTCTTCTGTTTTTTGGATTGGGGTTTTTTTTCAAAATATGTGAACAGACAGCTGAATACAGATGGCTGGCTGAGAGAAATGAGAATTATCTTGCCCTCCCATTTTCATATCTACTGTAGCCAGCAATTAAAAAAAAAAAAAAAAAGAGAGAGAGAGAGAAAGAAAGATGCTAGATGTTTGTCCTAGCATGCTGATGTGAAAGAAACTTTGAAATGAATGTTGACATTTTGACATTTTGGCATTCAGGACATTGTTCTGAGTGGAGTCTAAGTGGTGGAATGTCAACACTCTTCACTTCTTCCTAGTAAAATATTTTCTATAAAGTGTAAATAAAGGCTCTAGACTTTTTTCTTCACATTAGCTTGCCAAAACATGTGGATTTGTGTTTATATTGGTTGACATCACAGGTTTATCCTTCAAAGCAACCTGCTTTTATTTTCTGTTCTCTAATGGAACCTCTCAAACATACAATGTTTTTCTAAGTAAGAAAATATTGCTTGACTATGGGAATAATCTTAAATATAAAGTGAAAAAATACTAGAATAAGGCCCACCTGAATCTGTAGGATGCTGATGTGAAAGCAGGTGAAATACGGAGTGATATGGCACATACAAAAAATGTTTACATTGTTGTCTATGAAAGAAGAACCTTTTGACTGGAACTGCTGGACTCAGTAAATAAGAGTAGATAGCTACTTCATTTATAGATACAGTCAATATTCGTTCTCTAAACTAGACTGGCTGGTGGGGAAAACACACACAAGTGTCTCACACAATTTACTAATGACACCATGTCTCCAGATCTCACAAGACCGTGGCAGTAGTTTTCAAACAGCAGCTCCTTTTTTACCCAATTAATAGTGCACTGAAGCAGCAATGAGAGTCCTCATGAAACAATCACTTCAGAACAGATAATAAGGACACCACAAACTACCAAGCTACCACCAGCAGATCAAAGGCTACCCCACTGTGACGTTCAAAAAAAAATCAAACCAGGTAATGTTCAATATGAGATCATTCTAGCATGTATTACTGCATTCTAACTTTGCTACATGTTTTGGTTTTGGAGCCACTCATACATACATTGGACCAGAATGGTTTAGCCTGTCATGTGCTAGAAAGAACAAGCATAAACCACATTTTCCAGTGTATTGATAGCCACCTACTGCTTTGATAAACTATATCACATGGAACAAAATATAAAGCAACGGCACTGAGCTGCTGTAAATAATGTAACGGGAGGAAACAGCCATGTTTCCGGACTACTAATAGAGGTCGAATAAGATACGAGCAATGCATTCAAGGTTTTCAGATACAAGGGCTTTCTTAAACAAATTTTATCTGTGTTATCCTTTAATGTGTCTTGCCACATCTAGTAAAATAGTGACTAAAAGTACTTATTCTCAAATTAGGTTATACCAAAATTGAGGTCACTCGAAATGGAAACACTAAAAAAGGGACGTGGTTCCAGAGAATTAAAACTAACTTTTAACAGAAGACTTAGTTTAGCAAATATTCTGAAAGAGTGAAGTGTTTTAGAGAGAGAACGTAAAACAAAAAGAGAGATGACAACTCTTTTATCTGAGAGTAAACTTGAGTATGGTCATATGGAAACTCTGCCCAGCTCAAAGAAGTAATTGATTAATGTATGAACCTCTCTCAAACCTGAAAGACAGGACAGAAATACCACAAGGATTTGAAAAGTGTGTTTCTACAAAGTAATGAAAGGCCTGGAATGTGTTTGTGTGATTTTTATCTAAGTCCTTTTCTACTCGACAGTGTGGGACAATTTGGCTATTAGAAGGACCAGTGACTTTGCTGAACAAAAGCAAGTCTTTCACTACGTTCAATTTTAACAAATGTATTTTGAGAGCACCAATAAACTACTATGTCAGGTTTTAAATATTACAACATGCACTTAATGCATGCACTTACATGCATGCACTTAAATGCATGCTGTAAGTGCAACTCTTCTGTTGCTTCATTTAGTCGTATTTCTACCTAATACTTGAATTTGAGACGTGAAGAAGCCACCTAACCTTGGTTCACACTAAACATGTTCATAAGTGCTCAGAACTGTGTATTTGAGTTCATTGTTCATCACAGTAGTAGAATTTTTACTCCTTGGGAAACTATGAAAAAGACTTAGATTTTTCTAGTGGCTGTGTAGCTCTAGATGTTAGGACCGGCAAATGCAGAAGAGTAGACATATTTGCACTACCTGCAGAATCATTTGGAAGCTGTAATCTACTGCTCTATATAAATTTATATACCTCCATTTAAGAAAACACTCACAATTTAGGCATAATTACCGTTTCTTATGCCAGTTTATTTTTCATGATGGAGTAAAACAAACGCCTCTCACTTTTTCTGTCAAAATTAAGCTTTGTCTCAGGCAGTTGCTGCTCACTGTCATGCAGTTTGACCCAGACGTATCCTTCGGCCTGAAACGAGACGTACAGAAAAACCCTTGCCTAAAGCAGCCCTTTGACTATCAGCAGCTACGGTGCTCTAACTTCAGACCCACAAGGTGTTACTGACTTTGTAACTTTTTATCATACGAGGCTTACTTCATCAGGTATTGATTAATTTTAGTATTAAAAAGGATCAATTTTAAAAGTTCTTTTTTCTGCTATTGCAGAAAGCAAATCACAGCATTTGTTTCTTTTTTGTTTTCATCTTCTAAGATGTGTTTTCAAGGAAGCAAAAAAGATTGTTGCAACTAAATCTCTATATTGACAATTACATTTCAGTGACTGGAAGAGTTTTTGGCCGAAATCCCATACACCTGATGTGCATTATTGAAAATTCCTGCCAGAAAGGATCTTCCAAACCTTGCAATATTAAAAGTACTAATAAGAATGCAGTTAAAAAATAATGTAGAAAAGCATGTATTTTCTCAGTGATTTTCAGCCTCGCTCCAAGGTCTATCTACCTCCAGAATTAGCTTAGTGTAAAGCTATCAATGTATTTGTGTTTACTCACCCTTCATCTCCTTACATTCATTAAAGCTTAATGAAGTAGTTCTCCTTCATGGCTAGGCTTTATTGGCAAATACGGATAAAGAGCCCTGTAATGGTGGGAGAAGAAAGTGGTTACTGATTTTTTGTCAAAACTTGAACCCTTATAACAAATCCATGCAATATTCAAACAAAACCAATAAAACTAATGCTGCAATTCCTCTGAAATAAAATTTATTGAGAAGAAAAATATGCTATGTGAAAGATCTCTTTTTTGTAGACAATAGCATTATTGGTGTATTCATTTACTGACTACCAATAGCCATCTGACTGCCATCTTTTTTCTTTTCCATTCCCAAGATACTTCTTATGTCATTTTAATGCGCTTAATGTACATCTGTATATATTTTTGTATAAAAGTCAGTAATACGCTGCTGGGGTCTGTTAGTCTGTCTGTTTATTTTACAGGTGTATATTTATATGATAAATATTTTAGTTATTAAACTTCATGTCAATGAAAAATTAACTTCCTGGTACATTTTTATACAGTAGATGTCATTTTTATTATCAGAAAAGTGAATGTAAAAATGGTTCTGTTTGTGAGCGTACCGGTTCCTGTGTGTCTTCAAGTCAGTGGAAAGCTATAGTAATGGCTGTGTAGTTACGGAGTATGTTTTGTTGACTTTACTCTGGGGACACCAGCATCTTTGTTCCAGATCTCTAAAATGCTTGAGCTTGAAAGAATTCCAGCTTAGCATAAACCTGTATTTCAATACATTAGCAGCACTCTAGTAATCAGTAAAAGACACTTCAGACTTTGGTCATCTTGATTCAAAGACAGTGAGATTCATTGCATCTGTTAACTTTGCAGCAACAGAATAGGCCCTAGAATTATAAAGAGGCTAGGAGCTTATTTCTCTTCCCATGGAGCAGTGAACATGGCATGTAGGAGATAGATAGGCAGTACAACACACACAGGGAGACTTTTCCCATTTGCAGACCTTGATTTGAGGCAAAGAAATTGATAAAGAAGTCAAAATAAATCAGACAAACCTTAGACTTAGACAAAGGGAAAAATGAGAGTTGATTGGACTCTCATCGAGTGCCAAAGGAAGAAAATTTCACTGCCACTCACAATGGAATGATAGCTGACCATTGGCCAGGCTTCTACTCAGATATACTAAGTTTCCAAGGAGTGGAGTCTGAAAATAATTACTTTTTCACACATAAATGTATTTTTCTACCATAGCAGATAAGCAGTCTGGGCATCTACCTGAGTTAAATTATTAGTTACTTATAATGAAACATCTTTTTTAGGTAAGGGTTAGATGTTACTGCTCACTTTGGACTGCTTAGGAATGCCACAGACTATTATTTTTCTTCTTGCTTAATTTTTGTCTTGGTTTTTGCACCTTGTTTTTTTCTTTTAGTAACGACCACTACAGAACTGTTTGACATCATACGCAAAAACATTAAAAACATGTGTTTGAATGTGTGCTAGCCTTCATGCCTGCAACAAGAGCTACAATGTCTTGAAAATGATCACAAACCACAATGCACTGACTCCAGAAAGGCTGCAGCCCGGAAGCCAAGCATCCCTTTAGCAAGAGGTAAGCCTGGGATAACTCTGAGTCCTGTTGCATTTTGGAACCTCCTCCCTGTAAAGAGCGTGCCCCACGCTGGGCCAGGCGCCTGGGGGTTGCAGGGACTTCTCCGTGGCTCTGCACCCTTCCTGGTAGACAAGTGAGGAACAGGAGAGGAAAGTATTTTCCCCTGACCTCCCCTCTTCATGACTAGTGTCTTGACCTCTCTGCGTTTCCACTTCAAAATCAAATCTCAAGGAAGAAACTGGAAAAATCCTATTTTCCTCTCTAACCCTTACAGATTGGTATGGGGCTGTTTGAAGACGCAGGATACCCAAGTGAACAACAGCTGGCTGGGCAGGTGGCATCTTTTGGCTTCTTCTTTTCGAATAAATAACAATCTGATATGGAACATGGAAAATAATATTCTTGTCATGTTCTTTTTTGAAAATTAAAAAAATAAATTTAAGTTGGACATGTAGGTGATCCTACAGAGTGAGAAGTGAGATTTTAATCAAAGTTTCCAGAAAAGCAATGGACATTTGACTTTTGTTTTCTCGCAGGAATTAGGACACCAAATTGAGATTTTTAGGTGTTCCTTCCCAGTCCAAGGAGATGCTGTTCAAGCTTTACAAAGTCAAGGATGGAAAGCATAGGGAGATAGCCACTTCCTCTCTGCTTTCAGTAAGCACATCTAGCCAGATTCCCAAGTTCACAGAGGAGAAACTGTGGATGCGGTGCATTGTGGTGGCATCCTTTGCCTGTCCCCCTTGCCTTCCACAAAGATACTTAACTTTCCAAAAAGGTTTACAATTGTTGTCATAAGCAGGATGCCTTCATAGTTGTTGGACTCACAGTCCTTCCAAAAAGTGGCCTCTTAAAAAGAAGTGCCTGAGCACTGGTGTAAGCTCATCCACATCGATGAAAGAAGTGTATTGACTTTCCTGTGTTGACACTGTGCTGTCGGTCCACTTGAGATGCAGCTATGTCTCTGTCATGTCATTTGTGTCATGAAGGCAGTAGTCAAAACATACGCAAGACGCTACTTTTACGTTATTAGCACTGAAAATGTGACAATACAAGTTCTCATGGGAAAAATATCACTTCCAAAGCACTCTGCTGAATTTGAGCTGTATATTTTCTTTCCACAAGCTTATATTATTAAACCAATCATGCAACAATTAGAAGCATAATTATCACACAAAGCTGTTTTTCTATAGGAAAAATAACACAACTTACAGGATTAAAGTTGGGACCCATGACGCTCTCAGGAGGCAGCCATGCTCGAGCTCTCTTGGTCAAGCCAGCCCAGCTTTCTTGTGAAATTCAACAGCAGCAGTGGCAGCAATGCAACTACGTCTGTGCCCAAGTACATGAAGAAGAACTAAGAAACTTGAAACGGGGAAACACGGAGAACACAGGCAAAGGCCTTTACGCCTTTGAAGAAATATGTAATACCACAGTGTCCACCAGTGGAATCTGCCTCCAGAGTACCCGGGAGACAGCTGCGGTGCCAGCTTGTACGGGGAAAACTCTCCTGCCAGATCAGAACCACGACATACCTTCTCCAGAAACCTGTTTCTAACAGAGCCCAAGGCCAAGAGACCAAGAATCGGGTTTCAACACTGCTCCCGTCTGGTTGCAGGGGAGCTGCCACAAGGCATGCCCAAGCAGCCATGCTCTGAGATGGAAGCCCACACCTGGCCGAGAAACCTGTGCTTCCAAGGTTCTGAAGGATTAGGTAGGAATGGGAAAGGAGTTCCTCAGTCCTCTGGGAACAAACCGTAAGCCCAGTTCCAAAGACAACACTGCTTCAGGGCAGTTTGGGTGAATTAAGGAGGGAATAAAAAAAGTGAGACTTGAGTACTTTTTCCGCTCAGCTCACAGGGCCACCAAAGTCACCGTGACCTGAAATCTTCCCTCCTCGGGATCGCCTTGTCTGAGCTGCTCTTCTTCCCTGCAGTCTGAGGCATTCCTTTGATTTTGGCAAGAATGCATTACTTGTTGGGGATTTTGTGTTGAGCAAATGAGAGGACGGCTTTTGATAACGTAATGCATTCAGGAGTCTTTTTCCTCTGTGCCTGTTGATGACATGAGGCAACTTATACTGAAATGCCGGACAAAAATAAAGAACCTGGGGATATGGAAATAATGAGAGGCCACACTCCTTTCAGACTCCCTATAGCACGCTGTACTCACTTATAAACGCAGTGACTTTAACCCCTGAGCAGCGGGCTGCACCCTGTCCCTCAGTCTTAGGCGAGCAAGGAGAAGGGCCGCACAACACCATGAGTAATCTTATCCTTTAATTGTTTCAATCAGGTTGCACCATTGGTCTCTAGGCAGGGTTTGTGAGGGTCTCCCGGGGCATTCTGGCAATTCCAGCCCAAAACCTCTGCTGCAAACTGTATCAACAAATCTCAAGAACGTGGCCGAGTTCAAAGCAAGGAGGGAAAGGAGACTTTTACGTCAAAACAGAATTGATTTCACCCGTTCACGTGCTAAATGGGTATGTCCACCTAGCCCGGACAGAACTACCTGAGCTGAGACAGAGGACAAGAGACACAACCTTTGGAGGCCTCTTCACATCTCCTGGACTGTCCCTGCCCGGGTGTCCGGAGAAGCTGCACGTAGGTGTGACCTTGATGAAGTGCTAGTGTGAGGGCCACCAACACCTGCCATTCTCACAGCCCCTCTTCTGCCAGTCCCGAGGCTTCCACGCTCAGCTCTCCCCCTTCATGCTGGGTCATACCAACGACCAAACCACTGAACCGCTCCTACTGGAAGAGGACTGAGGAGGTCTCTTGTCCAACCACTGGCTCAGGGCAGGGTCAACAAGGAATATAGACCTGGATGCTCTGGGGTGTGGCCACTCAGGTCTGGAAGGATGACCTCCAGGCTCAGGGATCCCACAGCCTCTCTGGCAACCCACTCCAGTGCTTTATGAGCCTCACGGGGACTTTCTGTTGGATTCCTGATCTCCAGCCCGAACCTCCCTACTTTCAGGAGATCTCTCACCAGGCAGTGCTGGGAAGAGATTCCGAGCGATGGCTTCTCTTGTCGCCGACGGATGGACTGTGATGTCACCGAGCAACGGACTGTGACCAGGTGCCCCTTGCAGCTTAAATCCGGGCGCCGAGTCCCACCCAGCTGGTTCATGCCCGCATTCCAGCTGAGCAGTTTGCGAGGCTGGAGTGTTGAGCCAAGCCTTGGTGCTGGTGTCCCGACTGGGGAGTTGCTCCTTGCAGCTCTCCCTATCTGACCCAGAGCCGCCAAAGGAGTTTCTTTGCCCCGGCCCTGTGTCAGCTTCAGGCGGCCGGGGCAGCCAGGAGGCACGCTCGCAGCAGCAGAGGTGAGCTGTGTGGGGACACCTCAGCCTGGGGAGCTGGGAGGGTTTCTCTCAGGAGGGACCTGGGCGTTTCTTCCAGCCCTCCCCAGGCCAGCCAGTGACCGTGGCCTCTCTTCCTTTTCTAGCGTGACAGCGGCTGCTGCAGCGCCAACGAGAGGGAGCAGTTTGTCATCCCCAGCTCCCCCCAGCCCCACGCAGCGAGTGGAGAGCATGGCAACAGAGCTGGACAGCCGCTGCCCAATATGCCTGGACAGCTGGGACGATGCTGCCTATGCGATGCCGTGCCTCCACCAGTTCTGTTTCCAGTGCATCCTGCGATGGGCTAACAGCAAGCCCGAGTGCCCCCTCTGCAAGAGGACAGTGCGATCCATCGTGCACTCCGTGCGGGCAGACAATGACTTCAGAGAGGTTGCCATCAGACCATCTGGCTTGGCAGCAGCATCGGTCGCCACCCGCCAGGCAGGAGGAGCACCCAGGCACCCAGCCACCCACAGCCCCCCTCGCCGCCCTCGAACACCTCAGCCGCTGGCGGCACAGTCGGTGCCCAGGGCTCCGGTGGGCGGCCTCCAGCCCGACACCTGGGCGTCCCTCTTTGACGACCACCCGGCTCTCCTCCAACGCTTTCTGCCCTGGCTGCAACAGCAGCTGGGGCTGGTCTTTGCGGAGGAGCCTTCGACAGCCGTCATCTTGGAGGACCTCATCGTGTCTGTCCTGGGCTTCTTTGGGCTGGACGAAGAGGTCCTGGTCCGGCTGCTGCAGGCCAGCCTCCAGAATGGCGCGGTGACATTTGTAAGGCACCTTATCAGTGTCGCCGTGCAGCGCTGCAGCAGGGAGGCCCACCGTCTGCTGGGCCTCGAGGACGGCCATGATGCTGAGGAGCGGGAGGGCAGCCCCGCGGCTGTCCCGCCTCCTGCTGCCTCCCAAAGAGGGTCTCCTGCCCCTGGGCCAGCCCCCTCCGGCAGCCCTGCTGGAGCCCACGAAGAGGAGCGACCCAACACCTCCACCGCCGCTCTTCGTGGGCGTCCCGGCAGCCCCCCTGACGCCCCCATTCCCACCCACGGGGAGCAGGAGGAGCTGCACCAGGCTCCAGGGGAGGCTCTGGCAGGTCCCTCCTCTCCCAGACGCGGCAGGGACCGCTGCCCTGGGGGACCACGGCGAGCCACGAAGAGGAGGGCCCGCAGCTCCCAGGGTCCTTCCCAGCCACCCAAGAGGCCACCCCGCCGGCACAACTAGAACCAGGCCCCAGGAGCTGCCAAAGCCAGGGCCGGGACAAGCAGCTGGGGCACATGCTGGCCTGCATTACCATCACAAGGGGGTCTCCAGGGCCAGACCGTGGCCCACCCCTCGTCGCCCCACACCTGGCCGCCTCCTCACTGCACCATCTGCCCCCACGTCCTGCGGCTCTGCTCTCCTACCAGCCTGCACTGCCCCGGGCAGCCTTGCAACAGTGGCACCTAAATCCTTCCTCCTGCCCAGAGCCACGACTCGCTGCTGCTCTCTGCATCACCCCAGGCTCGTACCCGGACAAGGCAGGAGCCCCAGGAAGTTCCACAGGAGGACAAAGTGCAAAGCTCTGCACCTGGGGAGGGACAACCCCAAGCACCAGCACACGTGGCGCGCTGCCCGGCTGCAAAGCAGCTTGGCAGAAAAAGCCCTGGAGGTCCTGGTGGGCACCGAGATGATCACGAGCCAACCATGTGCCCTTGCCACCGGGAACACTGATCGTGTCCTGGGCTGGACTGCAGAGACTCTGGCAAAAGACCGTGAAGATGCTTAACACACTGCAGCATCTCTCCTCTGAGGAAAGGCTGAGCAAGCTGGCACTCTTTAGCCCGGTGAAGAGAAGGCTCACAGGGCATCTGATCAATGCCTAAAAAGGCCTGATGGGAGGCTGCAAAGAAGATGCAGCCAGACTCTTGCCGGTGGTGCCCAGCGGCAGGAGAAGGGATATTGAAGAGCAGCCTGGACTTGACCCTGGGTGAGCAGCTCTAGCTGTCTCTGCTGGAGCAGGCGGCCTGGACAAGATGACTTCCAGAGGTGCCTTCCAGCCTCAACCTCTCTGTCATTCCGTGCAAGTATTTGAGTTGTGTAGAGAATCTATTTGAACGACTTCTTTTTGGTGCTATAAAGTCAATAAAGCAAGGAAAACAGTACAAAGTTTCTCATTTTCCCCAAACTCTATTGACTGCATCATTAATACTGTGCAGTACCAACACTGATGGGCATTCCCAAATTAACTCACGTTTTCTGGAAGACAGCCTCAGCTCAGTCACCGTGTCCCCAACATCTTCACGCCAAGTCCTCCACACCACTTCTTCCAGCATTTGGGGCGGGGTGGGGGTAAGGGAAATCCCAATGTCAATAAATCGATTTAATCCTATTTGCATATGGTTTCTTGCATAAAACAGAGGAAAAATGAATTCATATTTGCAGGGAGCAAAATTAAAATTTGCACTAGAAACTGTATATTTTCCTTTGTTCACAAGGAAAGCGCAGCTTATTGGTCGTGACATTTTTTAGTTGACTAACTGCAGCCTTTTGAAGAAGTGAGTATTTCAGCCAACGCCTCTGAGGAGAGATGACGAAATACTTGTAGGAACAAAATGCTTTGGCTTCAGGCCCTGCCTACACGTATGCACGGCTGGAATACTTTCTCACCACGACGAACAAGACCATCAAAAATATTTTTCACACTGATCACAGACAGGTGGTGAATTCAAAGTAGGTTCCGGTCAAGTGGGCTTGAACAATGAATAAGGATAAGGCGAGTCCCGGCATCTCATTCGGGAAATCGGAAAAATCTCATTTTTCAGCTTTGAGGATGTGGAGCACAAAAGTGAGCTTTCTTGCAGGAATACCCTTTGTATTAAGCAAAATCTGAACCACCAGGTTTATGCCCATAAACCCTGTCGCTGTTCCATAACTGTCCTGGCAAAAATACAAGGAATCAGGATCTTTGACTACTTTTGTTCGTCTTGTGGGAGTTCAAGTCCTCAAGAGCATTCAGGGACAGAGAAATTCTTGGGAGTCAGCGATTTGCAAAAGTTGCTAGTCCTAGAATGGGAGTCACGTGCCATAAACCCAGATCTTGCAGAGAAGTTGTGCTTCAGTGAAGAATGGCCGGAGTCAGCTAGTTCCATGCTAACTTTGCTTTCCCTTTCTAACCGGAGGTACCGATCAAGGGAAGTTCCTTTCCACTTATGCTCATGCCCAAGCTGGGAACTTTATGATTCCATTTGTCCTGGTAATACATAATGCAGCATGTAATCAGGGCATGTTTGAGGCACAATCAAGTGTCTGTTGAGATCAGGAAAGTCTTTTCACCAGCTCTAAGTCCACTGCCAAACTGCCAAATCAGAATCTCCGCACACTTTTGTTTTGGTAACAACTTTCCCTTGAGACACTGAAATAAATATTTTGTGCCTGGAAGTCTCAAACCCATCGTGATGGGTTGCTCTGGCCCCAAAGTTCCTGTTTCGACTTCCTGAACTCCCTAGATTACCTAGGATATACCCAGACCCTCTGGGAGTAAGCCCTGAGAAGCTACTGAGTTCACTTGGATCGGCGGAGGCCTGACAGAGCAAAGATGCTCCCGCCAAATCTATGCGCTAATATTTAGGAAGCCCAAGCAAAGCCAGGTGGCTTTGGACGGCATGAATTTCAAGCGATTTTTTCCTGGGGATTGTTCCTTCTCTTTTTGAACTCTGAATTTCATGCTGAAATTCAAGGCTAGAGGAATGAGAATTGAGACAGAACGTAAGCGAGGATGAAAAGGTGAAGCTTTTCTGTGACCATGACCTCTCTGCTTTTTCAGAAACTCCAGCTTACTGCTGTGACAAAAACTGCCCCCAGCCTGGACGGCACTTGCAAGCCTCCTTAGAAGAAAGCTGCGTCTGTGAGAGTCCAAAGCCTCTAACAGACCCTGGAAGTTCTATCCTGACAGAGAAGAAACCTGACAACGTTTACTACACTCTCAGAGGAACAGAAATCAAAATACTGTCAGAATTCTCTGCTCTACTCAAACCCGACTGGTTTACAAGCTTAACTGTCCCACCCTTCAATATTTTCCTAGCTATATTTATTTAAAAGAAGGTAGGTAGAATTCCCTGTCAGACAAACGCTGTGAGTAAACTGCCTCTTAGGGAAGCTAACCTTTTCACTGTGCTTTCTCTTGATGGCCTTTTGAAACACTGTCATGTCGGTCTCTTAACTAAAAACTCCCTCATTTCCTTGACAAAGGGATTCAGGGGAGTAAAGCCCACCCCACGTATCGATCCAATTCCAGAAAATACGTTCCCGTGAATGCAAATACAGAAGCCCTTAACAGAATAACGCAAGATTCGATTTGTCCCCAGCTACTGTTTGGAGGGGGTGTATTAACAGACAAATCAGGACTTCTCAGAAAGTTCCCTGCATTCTGAGATAGGCAATAAAGGTACCAGGACGAGGCAAAAGAAAGTCAGTGCAAAACTCAGTTTCAAGATAAGAATTTGTTGAAATCCACCGTAACATCAATCTGAACGTGAAATCTATGTGGTAGAAAAGACTGAAGGAAAAATAGTCTTACTTGTACTGCAAAGTTACGCCCAGAGCCCGCATGCTAAGATTAGGGGAAACCCTAGCCTTTTCCCACGGAACTGAGGAGTTACAGCAGTTGCCCACCTGCATGAGAATAACTACGCGAGCTTCCAACGTTTTCCATTTTACACTGGAAGCAGTATTTCTCTCGTAAAAATAGCCAGCTCTCAAAAAATTACTGCCTCTTGCTTTCATAGCCCAAATCAAAAAGAAGAAAGTCAAAGCTCTTTCAAAACAGACCAGACTTGAGGTTTTCTTCCTGTCAAAGCAAATGTCCCATCAGGGCAGGAAGGACTCACTTTTCAGTCCTTCCTCTCTCGGAACTGGACAACTCGGCAGAATCCGGAGGTGGGGCGGCTGGCGTTGTGTGAGTTTGTGGCGGACCCACCTGAGGCTGAGAAGAAACCCCTTCACAGAAAATTTCATTGATCCTGCTGGGTCCTTGTAAAAGGAGTACTTTTAGATGCATCAATATTTTTCACCACAATGTTTCTAAAAAATCCCAGTCAGTTTTAACCTCTATTCAGCTTTAACAGTCAGGTTTGTGAACTGCAGTGTCCTGCAAGAAGCAGACATTAAGAGCGCAGCACTGCAGCAGAAAGCAAAGCAGAGCTGCTAAACAAACGATGCAAAGAGAACGCCCCGACTCTCTCAACGCTTTACAGAGACCGTTCATTTGCACGGTAGGGGCCAGTTGTCAGGGGTTCTCTGTCTGGTCACTATTTTCACAACATGTCTGCTACTCAGCTGACGGGATGCTTCCAGAGTGAGTGTTTGCTGTGCTTTGCCGGTTGCGTATGGTTCTTGGAACAGAAGTGTACCATAGGGGCAGGTGCGTGGCCTCCTCGCCTTCCTCTGCCCAAGAGGTCCAGGGTTGCAGTAACTGCTCACAGGTCCCTACAAAGGACACGGCAGGATGGGCTGGCCTCACCTTTGCCGCCAACCGTCATCTCTGGCAAAAAGATAAAACCACCAGAGAGCGTTCTCCTCCAGGAGCCACGTGCAGTAGGTAGCCCAGTATCTACAGCAGCCTGAAACAGTGAGCATGCTTTTCCACCATCTGCCCTAACAAGATCCTGCTGCATCAGACTACACCCCCACAAGTGCTGTTAGTGAGTTTACAGTAGTGGTGATTAAACGGTCTGCTGCGTACACCCAGACTCTTGCACGTATCGTACCAAGCACATGAGAAAGTCCTGCAGAAAGGGCATACGTGACTGACTACCAGACAATTTCTGAGAAGGCTACGCAAAACACTTAAAAAACAGAACTGCACATTTCAATAGTCCACATCACAACACCTTTCCCTTCAGAAGGAAAATACCAGTAGAGCAGGAACGATCATAATTAGGGCCTTGCTCCCAGAGGCTGGATGGCAGGCCACGGAAGTCAAAGGGCATTTGACCGCAAACGAAGCTGTTTCTCTATAGGAAAAATAACACAACTTACAGGATTAAAGTTGGGACCCATGACGCTCTCAGGAGGCAGCCATGCTCGAGCTCTCTTGGTCAAGCCAGCCCAGCTTTCTTGTGAAATTCAACAGCATTTGAATTTATGGAAGGTTTTTTCCTTTTTCCTTCATTATCTTGTTCTTCTTTTTAAAAAACTAAGTGGAGGCATACCTCTTATGAACACACAAAAGAAAATACAGCAATTGGCTCATCGTTTGATTGCAAGAAACATGCACCTATAAATCCATCATTCTTATTCTTTTTTTCTTTTTCTCTTTTTCTTTTTCTTTTTCTTTTTTCTTTTCCTTCTTCTTTTTCTTTCCTTTTTCTTCTGTTTAAAAACAAGGCAAAAGACAGAACTGAGTTCTCTTTTCTCATACTGAATGGAGCCATAACTCACAGAAGTTTTATTATCACCCCTAGGGCAGTAGAAACTTGAAGTCAGACGCTTCAAAAAAAATGCACTGATTTCCTCCAGGGAGCGTTTTCCATCCAGAGCAACAGTATGAATGGAATTTAGAGCCACACACATTTGGCCTGTCACACAGACAAACAACTAGATGTATATACAAAAATATAAATCAGTGTAAATAGAATCCGAAGTTTTATGTGCACAACAGGGGAAGAAACCAGCCGCATGAACCCAAAAAGGCATGTAGCAAAGACGTCTACAAAAAATCCTCCCCAAAGGAACAAAATCCCAGAGCGCCGGGCCGCCCAGCCACAGGAGGCAGGGCTGCAGCCAGAGCCACCGCCGTCTCCCCATCCAGCGGCTGCTCCGGCGAGACGCGGCGGCGGGCGGGGAACCGGGGAGAGGTGATCCCGTCCCGCACCGCCTGCGGCGGGGACGGCTCCGCTCCGCCCCGCCCCGAGGGAAGGCTTCAGACGCGGAAACTCCTTCTGCTCTCCTCCCCAGCCTGCCCTGCCGCCGCAGCCGTCAGCGGGACGCGGTGATGCCAACAGCGGGGTTCACGTTGCGTCCCCCCCTCCTCTTTGTCCAAAGACAGAGGAAAAAAGGCGGGGGCGGGGGGGGAGAAAAAGAACTTGAGTTGGTTGGGACTTTCTTCCCCACCTCCGAAAAAGGAAATCTAATAGAACCACGTTGAATTTGCCTAGAAAAAATAAGAACAATATGGCAATTAACAGTAACCGCGTCCAAAGAAATGCGCCGAGACGGACCGAGAGGAGAGCAACAACCCCTGCCCAGCGCAAGGCGCGGTTCTACGGCGGGCTGGCGGGGCGGCAGAGGGCGGGAGGCGGAGGCGGGGCCGGTGCCCCCCCGGCCGGTGCTGCGGGGGCCTGGGGGCGAGCGGCTCTGGGGCGCGGGGCAAGGGATGCGGGATGCGGGGATGAGGGATGCGGGACGATGCGGAGGGCGCTGCCGCCGCACACGTGGGGC
>VFFE01004209.1:8564-33958 GCA_008921705.1 Burhinus oedicnemus | reverse complement strand
TTTTTTTTTTTTTTTTCTTTTTTACAGTGAAAATGTAGACGATAAGAATGGCCAGTCTGGATCAAATTAAGCCTCCATCTAGCCCAATGTTTTCTGGTGGGCTGGTTTTGGTTGCTTCTGAGAGAAAGGCAAGAAGCTTTGCAGCAGTGGGATAATGTGCTTGCCAAAGAGTTTCTCCCTTAGAAGTTGTCTCTCTTGCTTAGAAGTTGTCTTTTGCCTTGAGGCAGGATGGTTTGTGTCCAAAGCTACTTGATTTGACTTTGTTCTTTGTTTGTTTTCAGTTCTTCATGCTGTCACTGTGAATAATGGGTCTTTGGTGCTGGAACACAATTCTCAGACAAATATTGGCTTCCATGGTAAATTCCAGGGCTGCTGAATTGCAGAATAAATCTTACCTCCGTTGAGTGTGTGGCTGGTGTCTTTAAGGAAGGTACAGGGTGCTGGTATGGCACTTCCCTGTCAGTCCACAGAAGGTCATAATTCCTTGCTGAAGTCCTGCATGTGGAGGGACAGGCCACCCTCCAGCAGGCCTGCCTGAAGCTCTCCTGAGCTCCACACTTGGGAATCTGCTGCCACATGGTGGCATCCACTCTCTCTTCCTGGCCCTAGGAATCCCTCCTTGGCTTCCACGAGGTAGCACATGTGGGAAGAGCACTTCTGAGCTCTGCATTGTAACTACCCCATCAAGTTTCCAGGGACCCATTCTGGAGCTGCTAGGAGCTTTTCCAAGAGCATTATTTCCAGTTTGGAGCTACACAAAAGCATCATGGATGCTGGCAAAAATTCTGAGATTATTTTAGGTGCTTTGGGGTCAGTGGGTAGGATTTGTACCAAACCTGATGACACTAAAGTATTTTCACGATGCAGACCAAGGTCTGCATCTGCCTGCTTGCATTTCTTCTCTGCAGCAGATGCAAGGGCAGCACCAGGCAGGAAAGGAAACTATGGAGATCATTCCTGTTCCTGACAGAGACTGAAAAGCAGAAAGGCAGTTGTCGCAAGAGCTGGTAGAGACCATCTGTCTCTCTGGCTGTGTGCAGGACTGTGAGTTTTCAACGCTGTGTTTCACTTCTTGAGGCCATAGGTTGCTTTGTCCTGGGTCGGGCAGCCGTGTACTGCTCAGAGAAGATGCATTTACAAGATTGCTGCTCAAAACAAGGCTGGCTGCTTCCTTCTAGATGGGTGGTGGCACCTCTGGGTGGAAAACCCATGAGAAGTGCCCTGGGTCCACCTTTGCTTTGGAGGCTGAGGCAGCATGCTCAGAGCCTGCTGTTCCCACCATGCTGCTGTGTACAGTGCTGCAGATGGCAGCTTTAGTCCGCAGGCTTGCCTGGCTGGGAAACACAAGGAGCCATCCAGCTGAAGAGGGAGGGTGGCAGGGCAATGGACCTGCCCAATGGGTCGGTAGGGCCACTTGGTTTGCAAAGGACTGTGGGGAACCTGGCCCAAACCAAGAATGCCCAGAGTCTGGAGACAGGACTGATGTCTGGAGTTGATGGCACTCCTGCTCTCCACATCAAGACAAAGTTGAAGTCCATCCAGCAGCAGCTCCTGGATGCAGGAAAATACAGATTCTGTAAGGGTGATGAGCTACTACGGACCTTCTTCCCATCCCATCACAGCCCATGCCCAGTGGCAAGAGCTGCACCTCTTTCCTCTTCCAGCTTTACCCTGGTTGTGGTCCTCCAGCAGCGAGAATACTGCGGGGCAGCATGCTAAGCTCCACCTAGGGGGAACAACACAGGATGGGCACGGTGACATTGGGAGCAGTAAAGCGTGAGAATAAGGATGGGGAGATGTGACCCCTGGGGAGGAAGAGGGACTGTGCAAGAAGCAGAATGGGGAGGGGAAAAGGAATAAGGGTGCTGTAGGCAACATATTAGGAAACTCTGTGCCATGGTGAGATCTCTATGTTGGCAGGACACTGCTGCCCAGAGGCATTTAGTACTCAGGCTTGCAGAGCAGGGATTGGAGAGAGCGTCTCTCCAGCGGGCCAAGGGGACATCTTCGTGACAAATAACAGAGCTGCCCCATCTCCTGCCTCTGCTGTTCCTCAGCTGCCTGAGCTGTAGGGGGGGAAGGGGTGGCCAAGGAAAGGGTTTTTGTAAATCTTGGGACAAAATAAGCAACAAAGCTGTTGCAAGCTCAGCCACTGTCATTCCATATGGTTTGGTGTCCTGTGGCAGTACGTGCAGATAGGGGGGAGGCTTTGAGATCATCAGTATCCAGCTGTTGAGCATGTGGGCCCCCAGGAAGAGCTCTGGGTCCGTGCCACTGCCTGTGTGACGGCGAGCAAGCCCGCTCGTCTTCGGCTGTGCCTCTCTTCCTCGCCTAGTGGAGACTGGCTAGCCCTCTGCCCCAGATCCTCTCTCTTCGTTGCTGTTCCTGCCCTTGCTTGCTGCATCTTCTTTCATGGAAGAGGATTCACTGTGTGGGGCAGAGGCCATGTCTGTGCCCTGGGGGGTCCTGCTCTGCCTGGGAGACCTCAGATATTGGGGTAACTGGCCTAGGTAATTAATAGCAGTGGAAGGTGCTGGAGAAGTGCTAGGGCTGATTACACGTGCCACAGCAGAGGCTCTGGGTGAACACATCAAAGGAGGTCTCCCTTTCATCTCGCTGCTCCGAACAGACGGCTCTGAAGCATCTCTTCCAAGGACAATACGAGGGAGAACTCTAATAACCTTACAGTGTGGAGCCCTGCCAGCGCTCCCAGCGGCCGCTCTGGCGGCGGCTAAAGGGGCGCCTTCTCCGCTTCCACCCTAATTGCCCTTAATTGGCTCCTGCCTGCTGGCAGCAGAATGGCAAGGGCTCTCCAAGGATCATTGCGCCGGAGTGACAACGTTTGGAGAAGGATCGCCCGCCTCTGCCTTGCCCCACCTCCCTCCCGCTCTCTCCCACCCACAAAAGCAATACAATAACCTTTCCAAGTATGAAATTTTTCTGTCCGTGCGTGACTTTTTCTTTCCAGGCCCTGCCCCCTGCTTCTCTCAGGGCAGGGGCTTTGCCGGGCAGCCAGGACAGGGGAGTGGTGCAGAGTCCGTGTCCCAAACCCAGAGGAGTGTGTGCATGGTGGCACGGGGCTGATGGCAATATAAGCGTTGTCCTTCATACAGCGCTGAGACCGTCTTGCCCAAGAGTGTGTGTCGGTGCAATGAGCTGTACTGCTCTGCTGCTTGCTGGGGCTGTGGATGCAGGTGACCAGAGCTTTGAGGTCCTCCATGCAGAACCAGCCTCCTGGGGGACTTAGCCTGTCCCATCCCACACAAAATCCCACTTTCTGTAGGGAGAAGTGTTCACTGTCCCAGGGCAGCCAGGCGGGAATGGGGCTGCATCCCAGGGTGATCTCCTTGCTACGACCTGCAGTGTTATCCCAGGGGAGTGGAGGGGAGGCGGGGAGGACTCCTCTTTGCTGTCCCCTCCATGTCCCAACGCTGGATGAGAGCACACAGAGCAGAGGGCCCCCGCCACCCCCCTTCCCCGGGAAGGGTTCTCCAGGACACGCTGGCCCTCGGCGTGTCTGGCTCCGGTTTCCTGCGGCAGACCTCCCTGCACTTTCCCCTCTCCGCTTGATACCCGCACAAGCCATTCCCTTGTGTCAACAGGAGGGTAGGAAGCCACAACACGAAAAGCACCTTGTAGCCCCGACCAGGCACGTCCCCGCCGGGGCTGCCTCCCCGCTCCTGCTCCCAGCCAGGACAAACCCTTGCTGCAGCAGCAAAATATAGCCGAGCATCTTCCCAGTCCCTCGTGGTTACCCGCATCCTGGCCGGGGCCAGCCTCGTTGGGCAGTGGGCATCACGTGAGCAACATGCTCGTCGGCGAGCTGGCAGGGTCACGGGAAGGCAAACACGACACAAATCCAATTCTGATGGAGGGAGCTGCGATGTCTTTCCCGCTGAGGTTATTTTTAAACTGTTTATCAAAGGCTTGCTGCTCTTGGCAGCGGGGTGGGGGGCTATTTTTGGACGCCTGCTTCACCTCTCCACGGAGATGGGCTGGCATAGGCTCGTCCCTTCTTTTGCCTGGCACCCTCAGACCTCCCGCGGTCTCTGAGACTGGCCCTGCTAAGGTCACCGCTGTATGCTGACTCACATGCGGAGGGGCTTTTTAGGCAGGAGGTCTGAGCTCAGGCACAGCCTCGTGCTTAGTCCTTATTAGCAAAACTCCTCTCACCCTTTCCTGCTATCAGTGGTGACACAGCTGCTTGGGTGTGGGCAAAATACACGCTTTTGCCTGCTATTGTCCTTCAGGATGGTGGCATTTGTCCTGACCTAAGCCTGCCACTCTGGAGCTTTGCATTCAAGTGATGTCTCTGCTACTGGCTTCCCACTTACTGCTGTCATCTCACTTTGCCTGTCTAGAAGAGCAAGGCCGTATTTCCCTACTCCACTGGGTTGCTGAGACAAGTAATTGGGGCAGGTTGATTGCAAACTCAACACTGATCTCACAGGGCCTCTCCTCTGTGGATAGGTGAAGGCCATGTCAAGTTTCACTGAGGTGCGATGTTGGGAAAGGTGGTCTGGTAAGGTGGGGCACCAAGCAAGTGCAGGGAGACAACAGGGGTGCACGGAAGTGCAGCAGCTATGTGCTGGAGTCAGTGAAAATGCAGACTAAAATGGCAATGCAAGGCAAGCCATCAGGCTCTGAGGTTAATAATAGGCTGCCTGAGTCTTGACTGTGTAAAATAAAATCAGTCCTTAAAAGAACCTCACTGGCACAGTGCTTGGCCCTGACATAGTTATCCACAGGACAACAGAACAAATGACTGGCCTCAGTACTGACCCACAGCCAGAAGTATGGCTTGAGATGCTCTGGGCTTACATAAAGAAATCAGCATTGTCCACACTGCCCTTGCAGTACCAGGGGAAAAGTCTTGGAGAAGCTTCCCAAGAACATGAACAAATTCAGGGATTTCCTTTTGCTAACAAAGTTCAAATCTTCTGCTGAAGGAAGATTTTCTACATTCAAATATGAATTTGGAGAGGCAAAGGTATGTGCAGGCCAGGAGAATCTCCTCCAGCAATGAGGACAGAAGAAAGCCAGTGCTGGCACGTGCAAGATTTTGGACTCAAAGAGGATGGACAGTTCTTTTTGACTGGATGAAAAGGTGAAAACCAACTTCCTTCAAAACTGGCAAGGCTGGCTGGGTATCCTTCAAGCTATGCAAGCATATACAACTGTACTCTCCAGCCCTGCAAGTTAAGAGGGAGATAGATTTCTCTGAAATAAGAGACTGGTAGGAAGCTAAAAGCCCCATTGACACAAGCACGGGAGAAAATGAGGATGAGTCCGTTGTCATCTGTGACAACAACCACCCAGTCACCCCTGTGGCCTAGCTGGTCACTGTCTCGATAATGCTGGGGGGTGGCAGATCAACAGCAAAAAGCTCAGGGAGAAAATCCTTGGGGTAAACCAAGAGGTAAATGCCAGAGGAGAAACAGGGATGAGGGAAGGGAGATGCACCTCCACATTGAGGACACAGAGCTATATCCATCAGCACCCACAAGTGCTGGTGTGCATGTAAGGCTGCTGTGCCAGCACAAGGCAATGTGTCTGGGGAAACACAGTCATTCAGATTTTTAAGTGTCCTGGTTTTTATACCAAGCATGATGCAGATGGGATGGAATACCCTGTTGGTCAGTTTTGGGTCACCTGTCCTGTCCGCTCCTCCCCGCAGGTGTGACCCCTCTACGCTTTTCCACTTCCAACCCTCCAACGGGGCAAGTAACAAAGTTGGCTGCCCTTGGGTGTTATAGCAATGAGTATAAGCAAGAGCCTCTCTGCATCCCATTGCTTGGCATCAACTGTAAACATGGGTCTTATCACTCTGAGAGTGAACAGTTTCTGCACAACGTGCTGTTAATTTCAGCAGTTAGAAGAGGCCTAGCTAACAAGTAAAGTTACTGAACAGAAAATTGGTCCTGTTTTACCTCAAACCAGGACACTAAGCAAGTTAGGAATAAAATGGGCAGGGTCACTAACCATCTCCTGCAGACATGCATCAGGGGAGGTGACCGCAGCACGTGGGTGGCTGCAGGAGCCAGCACTGTAAGCATGGCCAGGGCAAACCTGCCGGGGAGGACGTGCTCGTGGAGTGAGTCCCTTGGGTGCACTGAGGCTGCTGGCACGAGAAAGCATTGCTGGCATGAGGTCTCACTGAGGCAAGTTGCCCCCTGACATCTGTGGACATGTGGATGTGAGCAGACATTCCCGTGGTGAGTAAAGGTTATGCCATGTGGCACAGTCAGACAGGCACGTTCACCATGAGAGGGTCCAAAGGAAAAATCATGCCTCTGACCCTTCCTCTTACTAACAGGGAGGGAGTGACTATGAACAGTAGGATGATTGGGAAGTCTAGGGCAGTGACCACGAGAACCTGGAGCCTGCCAGGATGAGGGATGAGTTCACTGGTCCCAGTCCAGACCTCAAGAGGACAGACTTTTTGGGAAAAAAAGGAATGAAAAAAAAAAAAAGAAAAAAGGTAAAAAAAATACAGTGCCAAATATGCTGTTGCTATGAGCAGGATTCACAGGTTAATACAAGCAAAACTCATCCTGTCACTCTATAGATCCCGCTCAAACGTGGAGTCAGCCCACCTGCCTGCCTTCTGCCCTGGGCCACCTACCAAAACGAGATGGATTAAAATGCATCAGAGGGTTTTGCACAGCACTATGGCCAAGAGTCTGCCATAGCACTTTTGCCTTTCTAGGGGCAATACAGGAGCAGGTTTTCCCTGATACCAGTGCAAAGACCTCAGCTGGAAAAAGCCTGGGTTAGAAAGCTGGGGGAGAAAGGACTTGGTGCAAGATGGAAAAAAAGCCAGGGATTTGAAGGAACAGTGAGGAGATGGACATCATCTTGGACGTCACAGGGAACACTAACAGACATGAATGCAAGCAACCCCTGCACACTGTTAATGTCCAGAAGGGTCCTGGTGTCTCCAGACCTAGAGAGGTCCCTTTTTTGGCTCCCTCCATCCTTTAAGCTGTCCACACCAGACAACACATAGGCCCTGTGAGCTTCATCTGACACTGTTTGTTCCACAGAGCTCCTCGTCACCAGCCACCGCATCTTTTGTACAGCCTGCTGATGGGCTCACCACCGACCCCAAAGCATGGGCCAGGCCACCACAGAGTCATAGAATCACAAAATCACAGAATCACAGAATCGCAGAATCACAGAATGGTAGGGGTTGGAAGGGACCTTTGGAGATCATCTAGTCCAACCCCCCTGCTAAAGCAGGGTCACCTAGAGCAGATTGCACAGGATGGCGTCCAGGCAGGTTTTGAATGTCTCCAGAGAAGGAGACTCCACAACCTCTCTGGGCAGCCTGTTCCAGTGCTCTGCCACCCTCAAAGTAAAGAAGTTTTTCCCCATATTGAGATGGAACTTCCTGTGTTCCAGTTTGTGCCCATTGCCCCTTGTCCTGTCACCAGGCACCACTGAAAAGAGTCTGGCCCCATCCTCTTGACACCCACCATTTAGATATTTACCAGCATTGATGAGATCCCCTCTTAATCTTCTCTTCTCCAGGCTAAACAGACCCAGCCCTGTATGTGGGTGCAGGACCCTGGGGTGACACAGGGAAGGAGGAGAAGTGATGGCTTAGCTCATGTTGGAGTGTGCCGGGGGTCCCAGCCCCACCTGGCAGCAGTACCCCTCTGCTTTGGGTAGCGGGAGCAGGCACCAAGACACACTCCCAGGCACAGCAGCTGCTCTGCGACTGCTGCCTCCCCATGGGGGACGTGCTGCCCGCCTGGCACGGAGACCGTCCTCTCCGCCTTTGTGGCATGAAACAAAGAGCGGAGGGAGGGAAGGAAGTGACTTCTCTAGGAGTGATTGTGGCGGTGGGATGAGCACCCATCTCTTTCCAGACAGACGGAGAAGTGACGCCCCCAGCCCTTCTCCTGTCCCCTCTTGCCTCCCATTCACTGCTGGCATCCCCGCTTTCTCCCCCCTCTCCCTCGCCTTCTGCATTCTGTGAAACTGGGAGAGAGGAAAAAAAGAAGGAAAAAAAAGAAGAGAGAGAGACAGAGAGGGAGGAAACGGATCCGGGGCACTGGCTGGCAGGCAGACAAGGAGCACGGCAGGGGCGGCTGGGAGCCCAGGACGCTTGGCTGCTGCCAGGGCCTTCTGGGCTGTGGGGCATGTACGTGCGGTCAGCAACGTGCGAGCTGGTGTGTGCCGGGGCCGGCAGGCACGCGTGGCTGGCAGCCTGCATGCCACTCAGCTGAGGCTCCCAGCAGGCAGCCCCCACCAGCTGGCAGGCAGCAGGGTGGCCGACGGGCGACTGACTGCTCATCCCTGGCCCACCTGGGCAGCACGTGCCACCACGCACATCCCCGGTGACCCTCCGGCGCCATCCGGGTGATCACAAGTTTCCAAGCAGGTGGGTGTGCTTTTGTATCACACCAACCCGCCTGCCATTTTTGACCTAAGAAAGAGAAATCATTACCTCCTCTGTCCCAAGGCCACATGCCTCCTCCCGCGGGCAATGCCGCGCTGGGGATCACGCTGCTGCCGCTCCCTTCTGCCTGTGTCAGCAGTTTCGGAGCTGTTCCCAGCCCAGCACGGCTCCCGCGCCCTTGAGGAGTCGGCAGAGCACCAAGGCTCCCTCCCTCTGGTCAACCTCCTGCCGCCTGGCCACCCTCCTGCACCCCTCTTTGGGAGCATCCTGCCCTACTCCCACTTCTCACCCAACAACTCGGGAGCAAAATGAGGTCTCATTTTCAACCCCCACTCCAAAATGTCTCCCCAAATGCATCCAAAATTCATATTGCACGCTCAGACACACTTTCCCCTACATTCATATCAAATTCACGCAAAGGGGAAGGGAAGGGAAGGGAAGGGAAGGGAAGGGAAGGGAAGGGAAGGGAAAGGACGGGACAGAGGAGCGTTTTATAAGACGTGATTTCTTCATGTGCACCTATGTGCATTATGTCATGGGCCAGCTGGGAGTTAACTAAGTCTTAGTCTCCTTCTCCTCCTCATCTCCTGAAAATGAACAAGGTTTCCAGCTGTTTTGGAGACCAGAGGGCAGTCTCCAGAGCCGGAGGTGTGCTGAACCCATGAGTCAGCAGCTGTCAGTAACATTTACACACACGTGGGTGACACCGCTGGGGTAGGAAAGTCCCTGTAATATCACGCACCGGACAATAGGCACGTAGTAACTTGGCTACTCAAACCCATCCTTGCTGAGTCTAAGAATATATCAACACCACAACCAAGGTGTCCCTACGTCCCAGAGAGCACGTACGACTTCAGCTCTCTGGGGAGGTAGTAACAGTGCAGCTACGCAGGGATAGAGCCCGCAGCAGCCTCTGTGGGTCACAGCTCTCGTGCCGGTGGCTGTCAGCTGCATTTCACTGCTATCCACACCTGCGTTTGCTCACTTTTCGGTATATCCGACCCATTTCAACTGCTCCTCAGAGTAAAGCAGACCCACTGAAATCCTCTGAGAAAGATGCTCGCCCCACAGCAGACAAACCCAAGGGGAAGTGGTAGCACATGGGGCTGTGCGGGGTGGCTGGTGCCTTTTCAGGGTACTGAGATGCTCCTGGGTGGCAGGTTACCTCCTTTGCTGGGTGTCACTTGCAGAACAGCCCAGTGGAGCATTGCCGCAGAGCCCCGGCCCTTTGCATGGGAAACATGAAAAAGGCTGCAGGCAGGGAGAGGCAAATGTCATGGGGAGACAGGAACACCAGCTTTTGAGCTCACACCAGTCGTGCTTGTAAATATTTTATGCATTTCTCAGTTATTCACTGTAGCAGGCCACTATCTAGCCTCTGGCTGTCAGAGCGCAAAAGCAGTGAAGAGCATTAAGCGTATAAGCAGGCCTGACACGTAACAACTGCTGCACGAAGGCAGCACTTTTCATCTTCATGTCCTTACCGCAGGTTGGTAGCCCAGCCCAGGCCCCCGGCTCTGCCCCTGCCCTGCAGCATGCCTCAAGGCCATTTAACACATGGCATGCACAGCGGTTTTGTAATTTATACTCCCAATCCCAGAAAAATATCAATTTTCTATGTGGGGGTGCCAA
Organism: Burhinus oedicnemus; assembly: GCA_008921705.1. Classification (NCBI taxonomy): domain Eukaryota; kingdom Metazoa; phylum Chordata; class Aves; order Charadriiformes; family Burhinidae; genus Burhinus; species Burhinus oedicnemus. The sequence goes on along the minus strand of VFFE01004209.1, from coordinate 23,919 downwards.
ATAATTATCCAGGTTTCTTGAAGCAGATGAGTAATTATGTATCTATAAAACTGGACAAAGCTAGATTGGAGATGGGCTGCCATCCCATTCCCTTGAACAAAGGAGGCAGATGAGGCAGATCTAATCACCTCTTTCATTCACCCCATCCTGCGAACTGCCTCCGCAGTGTTCAGTGAGGAAGGGTGAGCCTTTGATCTAGGTGGTCTGAGCTAAGCAGCTAAGATGGGTAGAGATGCAAACAGAATCCGAGCCTCTGGGTCCAAACCAACCTCAGAGAGCTCTCCAAACGTGGGGGCTGCTCAGTGTTGTGCTTCTAGTGGAAAGGCATCCTGGCCTGTTGGCCAAGGCATAGCAAGGTCCAACAAAAGCAGGTTGGACTTCATTTCAGACCGCTGGGAACAGCACTGGAGTGACATGACAACCTCTTTGCCACCACGGGGCTAAGCGAAAGGCCCTGCTCTTCCCTACAGCTCTGGCCATCCCATGCTGGGTGCCAGCTGGCTGTAGACTGCTTTCCAGCTCCATGCCCAGCACACTGTCTCCCTTCCTTGCCCAGGCTGTTGCAGATGGGCACCATCAGCATTTCCTTCCTCAGCTTCTTCATCGCGAAGGGCACGACCAGGTGAGCTCAGAGCCTGTGAAAGCAGCAGCAGAGGAAGCGGGGAGTTCCCGCTCTGATTTGCAAGAGCCTGTGGCACGCAGGCAAGGCTGGTCACTGTGGAGACTTGTTTCTGGTGTCTGTGGAGCAAATTCAGTGGGGCACCGCAGAGACAGGAAAGTGGGACTGTGGAGAACCTGCCCTCCCATGTTCTCCAAGATCTGTTTGTTTGACAGTTTCGTTCTTTCTGCCGTTCACGACAAAAAAGGTGGGTGCTTACACCAAGTGGCCATCAGAGGAGGGTTGGTTCTCCCTTTCTGCCTCTGGAAACCGGCCAGATGTAACTCCACTGGGAGCATTACACCTGAAGGCAGGTGAGGGAAGCCGGGTCTTACTGACAACACAGAAAAAGGAGATGCAAAAGATGCCAAGCTTCTCAGTCCAGCCAGGCGGCGAGGGCAGATCCCCACCTGCTGTCAGGTATCGCAGCTTCCCCTAACACCAGCGGCCCTTTACCAGGCACAGACCTTCCCTGGGGCAGTGCTGCTGGGAGGCTGCTCTTTGCCATAGGAAATGGGAGCAGCAGCTTCTCCGACTGCGTCTGTGTGGAGACCTCAGCCAGGGCATTGTGCTCCAGGCTTATTGCCTGCCCGGCTGTTTTCCTGCTTTCCCCAGGGGCTCTCAGCTTTGCCAGGGCATTTCCCACCCTCAGTCCCCCGGGACCCTCTGCCTGCACACCAGCACTGATGTCCCCTCAGTGCCCCACTCCAGGCAAAGCTGGGGACAAGCTGAATCCCACGGCGGGGGAGCTTTGTGCCACTGGCAGGCTTCCCACCCATCTTCCACCTATTCCTCGCCTTCCTACCAGCACCGCTCTGAACAGCAAGGAGAGAGCTGCCTGTGGAAATAACAGGGTCTATTAGGTTGAGGCTTCTCACTGGGCCTGTCTGTCCAAATGCCTTGAAAGCTTCTCCCGTGTCAGCCCATGCTTGTCCCTCTGCTGCCAACTTTGGGATGCTACACCTCTGCATTCACCACTTCGTCCAAAGGCACGAGCACGGTGAGGACCCCTGTGCCTCTTCCCTGTCTCCTCCAGGGAAGCAAGCAGGTCACTGGGGGGAGAGGAAACAGAGGAGCCAAGAAGTAGCAGAGGGAGAAGCTGGGATGAGTAGAAAGCAGGGATGAAAAGCAGAAGTGACAGGGAAGGGGCAGAAGAAAGGAGCCGAGTTAAGGGAAAAACTGAAAGGACTAGAAGGGAAGAGGCTGCTCAAAGGGAATTACAGGGGTTGTTTAAACTGACAACTACTGGGACAGAGACTGCATCCATCGTTGCCCAGCCTCTAGGCCTGGATCCCAAATGAGCAACAAATTAGGAGATGTGTGAACTCAAAACAGAGCTTAGAAGGGAGATGAATGGGTGGGAATTACCAGCATTCAGAAAACTGAGGAGACATCCAGACCCAGAAAGGCAAACATAGAAAGAAGCAGGAAACGCAAAGGCAGCCAGGTCTCAGCACTGAAATCCCTAACGCAAGGAGCGAGAGTGAAGGAAATGATGAAGCCGAACTGGCACACTGGGAAACAGCTTGGCCCCATCATGTGCCGCCAGCGCTGCTTTGGGGGAGCTTAGCACCGGAGCACTCCGTTTGGGAAATGCCGCTCTGGAAATAGCCCACTTGGTAGTGAGATCATTCATTCTTCTCGGCTGGAAACCTGACCCTGTCGCCAAACTTATTTTCCAGACTAGAGGCTGACGTTCATGGAAAACTTCAGCCCCAAGGTCCAAATAGTGAGATTCTAAGCTTGTCGATGCTGGGGTTCAACACCTCAGCAGGCTGCATAGCCATCTCAGAAGTCTCTCTGGCCTTGTTGCCGCCTGGCTGGTGGCTCAGTTGGGGAAGAGGAGCACAGCCAGAGTGACTCGGTGGCTAGTCACTCTCCACACGCCATGACCAGGCCCATGGGCTGGCTGATGTTGGGTTTGCATGGAGTGCTCCTTGGATGGTCTTCAAACAGATTTTACAGGGGCCAGAGCCTGGCAGTAAGTGGCAAGGGCATAAGAGGGCGCAAATACCTGGATTGATACTAGGTCTCCTGGCTGCTATTAAAGGGAGTTAATTCTTCCTGGATCTCCGGCAGCAGGAGGGGACATGTTTTTGGATGTCTTTCCTGGCTCCAAGCATCACATGAATGAGTGTGGATAAGTCAAACATTTTTAGTCATGGCTTTTGTCACGGAGTCATGACTCTGCCAAACCACCATCCTACTTCTGAGGTTTTGGGCGACTTCCACCGTGCCATGCCGGGGACGTAAGCCATTGCGTTGGCAGGGCTTTTCCCCCTCGGCTCTGCACTACCTGCCGCCCGTGCTGCTTCGGCTGCTTTTCCATAAGCAGTCGGCCCCCATCCAAACAAAACAGCAGCAGCAATGCCATGCCATTGCAAGCGTCTGCGGGAAAGCCAGGCCTGCCACGGGCGAGCAGCCTTCATGGAGCTCGGGGGGAGGCTGGGCACGCTCCAGGCCCTGCGCCTAATATTTGCCGTGACACCCAGATAATATTTGTGTAGGGCTGGCAGATGCTCACCTCGCTTTGGCTGGGGAGGTATTTGAGTGTGTGGTGAAGGTGTGAATTATATCGTTTCAGGCACTGCAGAGCGCTTGAGGGACAGCCAGGGCTGCAGGCATCTCCGCTGCCTCCCGCCTTGGTTGCAGGCAAGCTCCTGCAAAGCCTTCGCCTCCCCGCCTCGCCCTCTCTGCAAAAAGCACCGGCCTGGGGGGACAGGGCAGCCCCAGAAGCCCCCGGCTGCTTCACACCCCAGGGGGAACCAAGGGACGATGCTCCTGAGGACGAGCTGAATTTGGAGAGTCAGGAGCACACCAGTTGGGAGGCTGGCGAGAACCGAAACGCCAGGTGTCCGGATGGAGGGGTGGCACCGCGGGGGCGACAGTCCCCGCTCCCGCTGGCAGTGAATAACCATTATCCAGGCCGCCTACAAAGGCCGCTGCCTGTGGGCAGACGTGATTGCAGGCACAGCCTCAGCTCCCGCGCTTGTGGGAACCCAGCAGAAACCCTCCCGGTTTCCCTTGGGCTCGGCTCAGCTGCGCCGGGAGATTTGCATTGGCAGCGGGGTGGCGGGGAAGCTCGCCCGCCCCTTGCCCGCACGCTGCCAGCGTCCTGCCAGCGCCGGCAGCCTTTCGCCTCTGTGAACTTTTTGTCTCCCGTGTGAAAGGGGAGCGTTTTTCCAAGGAATCACTTAAACATTGGCATCTTAATCAGAAGTGGGCAAAGGGCACGAGGAGCCATACCTCTGGCTCAGAAGCGCACCTTTGCCCATGGGCTCCTCTCTCACCTATCGGCACCCGGCTCCACCACCAGGTCCCCGGGGACCTCAGCTGGCCATGCCTCTCGATTCACCCTGGCAGCGCGCAGCGTGCCCGCAGCCCCCCGCCGCCCCCAACCCGGCTGCCCGTCACGCACGGCTGGGTCAGCGCCCCCTCTGTCCCCTCTCCCAGCCTCCCGCTGCTCTCCCAGCCCCGGGACCCTGCCCCCTTCCTGCCCCCTCCCGGCCACCCCTCGCTCATGACCCTGGTGTCACCTATAGCTGCAACAGCTATTCAGCCTATATCCATTACTAAATGAAGAATCCTCTGTGAAGCGGCAGAAAAGCCCCGGCTCTACAATGCGCCCGGAGTGAAAAGGGAAGGCTGTTAACACCACTTGGAAAGGGGCCTGCATTTGACAACAAACACGGCCAAGTTTCGAGCTCCTTGCTAATTAGTCTATTAGCTATATGAGCAGAGAAAGCCTCTCACCATCCAGCGCCGCTCCGCTCTCGCGCTTCAGCCCCATCACCTCAGGAATCCCCTGCCCCGTCTCCGTGGCGCGGTGCTACGTAGGCATCACACCAGCGGCTGCCTGGCCACTCGCCTGCGCCTGGACGGGAGAGCCAGCCGGAGACGGTTCCTCGCCGCCGGTTTTCTCTAAGGGACAAAAGCTGCTTAAAAAAAGGAGCCAAAGCCCCAGGTGCTGCTGGGATGCGGGGCTGCGGAAGGAGAGGGCACCCTGCAATAACCCAGGAACCCACACGCCCGCGGGACGGACATCCCCAGCCTGATGGTGCTGGCAGAAGCCACCGGGAAGAGCCCTGTGAAGAAGGTGTTGGGGACAACCCATCTCCCTGCCAAGCCCCACACGTCCCAGGCCACCCTCGGGTTCCAGCAGAGCCGGCAGCCCAGGGAAGAGGTTGCTCCCTGGTGCATCTTTGAGCGGGGAGCGAGCAAAACCATCGCTGTTCCCCCGGTGTGAGAACCCACACACCTCTGCACCCCCAGCCTTTCGGCACCTTTCTGGCAACCCAGCCAGCCAACCCAGCAGAGAGAGGCTCCCAGTGCTTCAGCAGCAGTCGGGGAGCATCTGTCCATCCATCCATCCATCCATCTGTCCGTCCATCCGTCCGTCCGTCCATCTGTCCAGGGAATGGGTTAAACAGCCCGTGCCCCACCCCACGAGGCCAGCCTGGGCTTCCAGGCATGGAAGGGAGAGGCTTACAGCTGGGGCTCATTACGGGGCAGCCATAAAGAGGGTGGAGGCGCTTCCTCCCACACTGATCAGAGGAGCTTCGCAACTGTGTGCCCTGGAGCCAAGGGATGAGGTCCAGGGCTTGTTTACCATCTCCTGTGAAATAGGGGAGTTTTGTTCACGCCAGGAAGAAAGCTGGCTGATCCCACCAAGAAGCGATGTGTTATGTGCTCCCCAAAATGAGAGGACCACTTGATGACCACCCGGTCTGCTTTGGTTGACTTCTCCAAATCAAGAGGGCCTGATTTGGCTGGCCTGCCTTGGGATATTTATTCATCTAAAATTCCCCCCACCAGGAGACAAGAGGGGATACTGTGTTCCCTAACATTTTACTGAGGGTCTTCTGTTAACAGAGCCTGTTGACAAGCCACAGGGATAGATGCACCTCTGCTGCCTGAAAACATGGAGCTGCAGCAGCAAAAGGTCCGATTCATTCCTGCCCTGTGCAGTACTTGTAGAAATCAAGGGAAGAGAAGAGTCAGTCTTTCTGATTTGGCCAGAGTGCACTGAGGGATTGACACCAAAATCTCCAGACGCTGAGCTCTCTCCGCTCAGACAGACTGTCCAAAAGACTTGGAGATCTTGGAGAAATTTAGCAAAATCCTAAAGGATGCACTAATAGCAGAGAAACTAAGAAGCAGCCATTTTGTCCTGGGGATGGCATGTTGCCTGGCCATCAACAGATGAATGGAAACTCACACGCCAAGGGATGCCGGAAGCATGGCCTTTTCGCTTGGAACGACAGGGAGCTCCACATGAAAAATGGATGACTCACTCTCCCAAGCACCACAGTGCGATGGGGAGGGGAGGAGGTCATGGTACTCCTCCAAGCTCAGCCCCCAAGAACAAATTTGCCATATACCAAAATGAGATGTTATGAGATGTTTGGCTGGTGTGGCTGGTCTCCCTGCTTCACTCCCTCAAGCAGCAGATCTGTGCTGGCTGGTAGAAATCAATAGTGTAGATGCAATCCCCTTTGGTTTCCAGTGAAAGCTGGAATATCTGGAGGGCCAGTTGTAGCTTCCAAGGCTTGCTACAATGGTCTGTACCTCTTAATCCAGAAGAACTGAGGCAGTTTCATCTTGGCTGAACAGGACAGCTCAGGTACTTTCCAAGATTCGAGCTGTGTTATCCACTGTGACCCCTTTCTCATCCCTTCCAAGCACAGGGGATTTTGTACTCCCTGTGGGATGGCCTTATCAAACGCTCTTGAGCTGCAATATGAAGTCCTGGAGAAAGCTATTCCCCTTGGTTTCATCCTGCACCATTACGCAGAGCTGATTCAGCCAAGGAGTTTGGAAGAATTATTTATTAATAGGTCATGAGACCACTGAGGAGCAGAAAGTGGATCATTGGCCTCAGGTCCTTGAAAATCATATAAACCTGTGGGGAATGTCTCTGCTCCAACCCTCATCTACTCTTGACAGATGTTTATACTACAGTGGCTTCTCTCATCTCAGTGCTGTAATCCAGGCAACGGTCAGCCCTTTCATTGCCAATGCCTCCTTTAGTGCGTGCGGCGGGTTGGCTTTTCCGTGTCAACGAGGCTTAGGGTCTAGTTTTTCCATGCAGCCTCCACCCAGCCTCTGTGAACATGCTTACCCTCTGGCAGAGGCACCCATTTACTTGAGCCAACCTTCACGGAGTGTTTGAGTTTGAAGGGGCGGTTTGTATGCTTCAGCACGGGGCTGAACCAACACAGCCATAAGAGGATTTTGCATACAGACTATGGCAGCAGGTCTGCGTGAAAAGGAAGGTAGCTCAGGTCTGCTCTGAACAGCCTTCTGCAGAAGTCTGGCATGGCTCTGAAGGACTCCTGTGGGTTTGCTTTCCCACTGACTCCTTGAAGGACTTGCCAGCCTCAGTGTGGTCTCCTCCTGAAGGACTGCTGCGAGGTCTAGTGGAGACTAGACCCTCTTTCTCCTGCCATCATGAAAGCTCATTCAAGGCTTGATGTTTACCCCACACTTGCAGCCTACCCTGGATGAGTGGTTTAACTTCAGCCACAACAAAGGGTAGGCTTCATTCACCACTTCTCTAAATCTTTACTTGTTATCTAGCCAGCACCGAACGAGGGACCCATTCAAGACTTCTTCTCATCTGATTGTTGTAGATAGGAACGATGTAATGAGCCTGTCTCATTGACCCCCAGTTCTGCAGAGTTAGGAGCCTCCATAAGTGCAACTGAACCACCGCGTTTCCCAGCAAGAAGCAATAGCAGCCGGCTGTCCTCCCTCAGCTGAAGGGTGGGGTTGTCTGAACAGAGGGTTAAGCTTCATCTGGACAACTGACAGGGTGCTGGTGTTGTGCCCTGTATCCTGCAAGGCTATCCACTTTTTGAAATGGGGAATATGGTGTGATGTGACGAGAATCGCTGTTCATTGATTTTCAGCGGTGTCCTTCTTGTCAGCCTGCAAAGGCCAACTCACTCCCGGAACTGCATGGCTGTGCCTTACCATGTAATGGTGCACGACCAAAACCAGGGCACCTGAGACACTGGACGTATCTCTGCCAAGGAGGGATACCACTATCTAACTGGGCCTGACTGGTATTTCTAACACCTTGGTTTTGGAAACTTCTAGGGAAGGAGATTGTGTGGTCTCTGCAAGGCACTCTGTCTTAAGAGGACAGGACAGCTCTTAAGGAGCTGAAACGCTTTTCCTGGATGTCTAACCTTATGTCTCCTGGAGATGGAGAACAATCCATTCCGTTCTTTTTTCAGACACTTTTTACAAATCTGAAGGTTATCATGTTTTCCCTTTCCTCTTCTCCTAAGCAGACTAAACAAATGCAGTTCCTTCAACCTGTACTCATAGGTCATGGTTACTGCTGATCACCTTCCATGGACGCTAATAGGTGTAAGCCTTTCTTGAACTGCATTGCCCAAAGCTGGATATATCCAGAAAGTATGAGGCTTTCCTGATGCGGCATGCAGTGGAATGCTTGCAGCACACGTGGTGCAAGCGGCACTCTTGTTTATATAGCCTAGTAGGGACGTTTGCTTTTCTTCACATCTGTTTGTTGTCAAGTCACTCAGTAATGACACCCATCACCACAATGACACCCATGTCCTTTTCTGAAGGCCTTGTGGGCCCCTTGTATATGCATAAAGCAGATTATCCTGCTAAGAGCTGTGGCTTGCATTTGCCCTTATGAATTGCATCCTGTTTATATCCATTTCACCAATGTCACAATCTGTTTGAACTCCCATTCTGATCTCCAAAGTGCCTGCAACCACCACGTGGCAAATCATCGGCAGCAAATGTAATATGCATCTTTGACACCAACACCCAAGCTGATCACACAAGTAGCTCATGGCATTAGCACCAGGGGACATCTTCCTCATCTCCTTACCCTCTAACCCTGCTGTAGAAGGAAATTAGGCAGTTGCCAAGTCCATGTTGGCTATTACTTCTCACCTTGCTATCACGTTCAGTCTTACAAATAGGACAACTGCTCCAGGGCCCTTGCTGGCACCGAAGGCAGCCCGGCAGGTCCACAGTCCCATGGCTCCATTTCCACTCCTTTAGGAACAGGTACTATCCCTCTGCCTTTTTTCCCTAGTCATCTGGAAAGGTAGTCCCTACCCTTCTTCGTAAGATAATTACTACCACATTTGAGACCATTTCGGCCAGGATTTCAGCAGGGCCGGCTAATCCCAAAGAAAGGGAGAGACTCATCTGAGGTCACCAGCAAAAGGACAAAGGAAGCGGTGTCTCTGCCCTGGCCAGAGGGCACACGGCTCGAACCCCTCCGCCCAGCTCAGAGAGCCCGCAGGTGCGAGTCCAGCACCTCTCACGGCACGAGGAGGGTACGTGAGCCTGCAGACAGCATCCCGCAGCATCTGGCCTGTTTACATAGCAGGGAGCTTTTGTTAACATCAGGAGATTGGCCAACGAAGGGAAATTTTACAATTGCACCACACAGCTCTGTTGACTCAAAAGGAAGAGTTAGCTTCAAAGCAAAACAGGCTCCACGTAGCCAGGCTCACGTAGTCCGGCCAGCTGCACAATGAGGCGTTTCAGCGGAGGGCTGGGAGGCTGCTGGATGGATGCACAACATTCACACGGGGCAGATAGCGGCTCTCGCTAGGCAGCTGGCAAACGGGCAGCTCCCGGGAGCCAGAGAGCGCCCTGGGAAAGGGGCAGGCAAAGAGGGGAAACAAAGGCTGCCGGGTGACGGCGGGGAGGCTGCGGGTGCGATGCTGACATCCTCTCCATCAGGCAGGAGCTGGCAGCTGCCTCTGGGTACCCGAGGAGGGACAGGGGACGAACGGGCCACTGAGTTCCCAGGCCCCTTGGGGGATGCGACAAAGTGCAGTTCTGCGCATCAGTGAAGGGGGCTGCCCCAGCATTGTCCCCCCCTGCCCCAACCGCACTATTTTCCATTTCTTCTCCCAGATAGCAGCGGCCCCATTCTTTGATGAACGCTTTTGCCTTGTCCTTACCTTTAGCCATGAATGAATTTATTCTTTGCCCTGCTTTTTGGTCCAGCGGTTTTCCCAGCCGGGCAGCGACAGAGGCAGGCGGAGGGAGCGCTACACCCACCTCTCATTCGCTTCTCCCCTGCCCGCCGCAGAGCCAGGCAGCCCTGCACACCATTAATTACAGGGGACGGAAATGCCCCGTGCCCGATATCCGGTGGGGCTGAGTGATGACAGCCCGCTAATCATTTCCAGAATTTGTGATTGGAATTAAAGGGCCGGGTTCTCCTTTGGCGAGTGTGGGCAGGGCAGCTGGGGGAAGGGAACAGCCCCTGTTCCGCTAGGGAAGAGACGAAGCTGCGCAGAATATTGCTGCGCTGCTGCAGCGGTTTAAGCACTGGCCCGCTGAGAGGTGATTTATGAGCCTATGCGACAGCCATAGATGTCCTGTGGGACATCTCATGATAGCGAGCAGTTACAGCTTTGCCGGATGACAACCTTCCTCCCTGCCCATCACACGCAGCACCTCCACATCCAGCATTCGCGTGCTCCCTCCCCACCTTCTTACGCTCCTGGGAGAGAGCAGGTCCTGCCTCTGCTCTGCCGGCCCTGCCGGGCCATCAATACTGCCTGCTTGCCTGCTTTCCCAACAAGCGCCTGCATGCTACTTCCCTTCTCACCCACTTGTGCCTGGGAGAGGCTTCCCACACACCTCCTCCAAACCACTTTCTCCACCGTGCTGCTGGAGAGCGTAGGGAGCCTGGCCACTGGCTTTATCCCAGCTGGGGACTCACACCACTGGATTCCCCGGTGCTCCCCACCTCCCTGGTGGCTGGTGGCCGGGCCTGCTGCTTGGCTGCCTGCTCTGGGAGATACACATCCTTGGGAAGGAGCCATCTTTCATAGTTTTGTGGCTCAGCAGGACCCAGCAGCACGCTAGGGACTCTGCTTGCACAAGGAGTGCTTGGTCAAAAATGGCCCCATCAGCTCCTGCACTCCAGACACAAGGTGCGGCCCAGGGGTGCAGGCCACCAAAGGCAGCAAAGTCTTTTATTATTATTCATGTCACAAAGAGACAAGCACTCCAGAAAAGAAGCAAGCCTGTGCTTGCTGACCTGGCTCGTTAGCCTGAAGCCTCTCATCCAAAAGCAGCTCTGGGAGGGCCTCTGAGATGCTGCCCTGTCTAAGCACAGACCAGAACTGTTTTCTACTGGGAACAAGGCACTGCCCCCATTTTCCCCTGTGCCCCTTTTTGGGGCTTGTCACCTCTTTGACTGAAGCTACAGGTCTGGGCTATAAGGCGAGGAAAACCCCCATGGTCTTCCCATACATCTCCACCCTGGGCCCCAGCTGTGAAGCTCTTCTGAAGGGAGGCTCAGGGCAAAGTCCTGTGGAGACGATCTGGAGTGAGCTGTGAAAAGGGAAGCCAGCAACAGGGTGGGATGCCTGGAGGGCTGCAAAGAAACTTTTAAGTAATTGTGTCAGAGGAAGAAGAGATTGGGCTGTGGAATGGAAATTAATGAGCTGTCTGCAGGGCATGTGCAGGACAGACTGGAAGCCTTGGGAGCCTCCTGGAACTGGGCGGCCAGCTCCTGCAAGAGGGACATCATATGTAATATCCTTGTGTCAGTGCTATGCAAAGAGCTTTGGCGGCAAGCCCGTATATTTTGGGATAAGCGTCACTGCCTGACTTCCAGATAAGGATTTTACAGAGTTTATTTGCTCCCAATTTAAAACCACTGCAGATGTGATGTGTTTCCAAAGCTTCAGGTGGCCACTTTTTCTTGACTGCCGTGGGACATCCTTTAGCAGAGGTCATCAGCGCGGGAAACTCCTTCCCTGCCTAGCCTGCTAAATGTGGGGTTTGACAGACTTCTGCAGACCCCCGTCTGCCCCAGCGGGGCGAGGAGGATGTTTGCAGAGAGCCTGGGATGAAATCACAGTCTGGGAGGTCTCTTATTCCTCTTCGCAGCCTCGGAGCTGAGCTCAGTGCCCGGCTAGGATCCACTTTATGAGCTGTTGCTGTTTGATGTGAAATCTCCATCCTGAGCCCAGGGCTTGAGATAGATACAATTAACAGATTTGATGAAATAACCGAGATAAAAGAAGGTGTCTGTTGGATGCTGGGCCAAGCCCTGCCTGCGATCATGCCAACACACACATTTTGGAGAGCAAACATGCAATCAGGAGTGGGAATTAATTACCTGGGCTCGTTTATCACCGCTCTCCCTCCCTGCCTCTCACGGAGGCTCACACCCCATCTCAGTGCCAGGCTGCACGTACGGTAGCAGGGCTCTGACTAAGGCTTGCCCAGGGATCCCAGGCAGCGCGCTCCCATCTCCACACCCTGGCCACCTCCAGCCCCACCGGGCTGGGTGCTCGCTCCCGAGCCTGGCAGGCAGGGCAGAGCCACGGGGCAGCCAGGAGGGAGGGTGGCATCTGCCCACTTATGCCTCTCACCTGCGCCCAGGGGACCTGCTCTGAGCTGGTGCCAGCACCTTGCAGGTGACCATCGGGGACGCAGCTCGCTGGCTAGCAGGGCTGAGCAGAGCTGGGGCATGCCAGGGTGCTGGGACAGTGCTGGTTCGCGTCCAGGAGCGTGAAGGTAGTTGCTGAGGGCTCAGGTGATGGTGGGGGTCTCGGAGGGTGATGTGGAGGAGAGAAGACCCGGATCAGCCCTTCCCTGATGGAGGGCAAAGCAAGGAGGGACCCCAAGGACCGAGCAGTGGCATTGCATGCCGGGTGTTGGGACAGGCCTGCAGTCACATCCTGAGGGACTGGGATGCTTGGAAGTCGGGGTGGGTTCGCTCTGCTCCGACTGCCAGGGCCACGCTGAGGGAAGCTTCCTCCCTCCAAAGCCTTTAGTCCCACCTCAGTATGTCCCTGCCTACGCTCACAGCAGAGCTGGCACACGGGTGCCAGAACGGGACTGTGCGCCTGCAGCAGTGGAGGTGGTGAGGGGTGGGGGGACCAGCCCAGACCTCCCGGGATGCAGGGTACCTCCCCCAGGCTAGCCCCATCTCCTGGGCCCTCCCCTGGCTCCTGATGGGCTGCATCTCCCATCACCCCACGGTCGCCTCTTCCACCATTGGCCACCAAGAGCTGAGTCTATCGGTGTTGTTCGGATCAGCCAGTCCCAGGTTGTTCCATCTGGGGATGCTACCAAGGAGCTGGAAACAAAGAAAACCTCATACCACTGCCTGAAGATCCCCCACACGCTCTGAGAGCAAAATCCCCCTGGCTTGTAAGCGAGATGCAGCCACTCTTTGCAGCTTGTTTAGCAGACAGCACCCTGTGTTCACCAGTGCCTCCTAGCACCCCGCCAAGGGGTCAGGTCTGTACCAAAACAAGGAGAAGGTGGTACATCGCCGATGTCTTCTGGCTAAAGAGCCCCACAGCTTTCTGAAACACCTCATGTTCTGCAAATTTCTGCAAGCACCGGCCACACTGCAACCGCAGCTTGCAGAAGAAGAGGGCTCGGACCTTAAGGAGAACTTGGACAGCGTTAAAATCTTGGGAGACAAAAGACCAAGCTTGGATGTAAAATACCCCAAGGAAGAGAGAAAGCTTGTAACCAGCTCAGGGAGAGCAGCTCGTGGGAGGACAGGGAGCGTGCTCCAAGGGATGGCACGGCACAAGGTCTGCACACGCAGAGCAATTCCTGTGTACAATGAGCTCTTGGAGCAGCGGCAGGGAAGGGATTCAAACATGAGTCAGATGGGCGCTTACTTAGAGGAAGGAAACGGTCCAGAGGACAAACACCAGACAGTCAGGTGGAGAGAAGGGCCACCACCTCCTCTCCTGAAACGCGGCTCTGGCCCTCACGTACTGTAGGTTCCTGCAAGAGGAACCAGCAGCAGGACCTGGGGGAAGGGACTCGCTCCACCTGCCCAGCTCAGATCAACAGAAATGGGGGAACTCCTCGACACACTGGCGAGTAAAACATAGCAGCAGCCCAGGCACTCGCCTTGCAAACGTGTCCTAAAACAGCCTGCCCACCACGTGCCCCTGCCCCTGCCCTCCAGTGACGTCTGCGTGTGGACTCAGCACGGTCACAGCAGGCACCCTGGGCGGTGTGCGAGACGGGGAGTGGAGACAAGGCACAGGGACTGAGACAAAGTGGTGAGCTGTCCAGTGGAAAAATTCCCCCCTTCTCCCCACTCCATGTAAGAATTTACAGCAAGTTTCTCAACTCCATTGGTATCTCCCTCAAACACGGGGCAGGGTACTGATGGAGAGGACAGGCTCTTGGGCTCATAGGATGTTTGTTTCAGAGAGCATATCTGCTGTCCTTACAAATGGCACAGCATGCTCCGAAGGACTCTCTTATCAGTCCTGAAGGATATACCCAACCTAGCATTAAATCTAGCTGGCCTGAGTGCCAAGAGCAACGAAGCTCTGGTCCCACAGACTTCAATATGAGTCATTTACCCCCAGCATGGAGCCTGGACCATGTCCTTGTGGTGACTAACTATTGGCACTGCTAGCTCAGAGGCATCTACATATGTTCTATGCCTACCTAGCTGCTGGCCTTTCTTACAGCAAAGCCACCCACACGCACAAACAGCCCTTGGGCTCTGCCACCAGTGCCCTGCACAGGTCCTGCCCCTTCACACTGGCTTGTTGCCTGCCCTTGCCTTGGCTGAGCTGCACTGTGAGTGCCCCAGTTCTCCCTTCCCCAGTGCTGCAGCCAGTCTGTGGGGACAAAGACTCTGTTCCAAGATGACAATGATGGCAGAAGCCCTCATAACATAGCCCACAAGCACTGATACTAAGCTGCTTGCCAACACTCGATTCATCACCCATAGCGCCTGTCCTTTCTGGGTCCCTGGCATTTTCTTTTCCTTGTCAGGGCAGGGTACCCCAAGCGCTGAGTATTTAAAAAGACCCCTCTTCCAGTAGGGACGAGGTTTCCTTGGCCATCTCAGTCCCATCAGCTGATGGGCATCTCACACAACCAATACATGCAGTGTATTTGTATTCTGGCCCCAGATGCTGAGCAGGATGAGCAAAGGGCTCTTCTCCAGGGTTTGCCTGGTGCCTTCACCCTCCTTGGTTACTGGGAAATAATATCCCTTTGGAAAAGTGAAGGAATTTACTGTGAGGGTGGTGAGGCACTGGAACAGGTGGCCCAGAGAAGTTGTGGATTCCCCATCCCTGGAAGTGTTCAAGGCCAGGTTGGATGGGGCTTTGAGCAACTTGGTCTAGTGGAAAATGTCCATGCCCATGGCAGGGGGGTTGGAACTAGATGATCTTTAAGGTCCCTTCCAACCAAAACCGTTCTATGATTCTATGATAAGTAGCCCTGTGTCCCCCCTCTGTGAGCAAACCAACCCCAAAGACACTGACCAGACTGGAAGGGAGAGACACAGAGGACCTCCATAGCTCTTCCCACTGCGAGAGAAGCAGCGCAGGAGATCTCAGCCGAGCCACGGCTGACAAAAGCCTTCTTTTTCGCCCCTGCTTCCCAATACCCCCGCCAATGTCCCCCGCTCCCTCCCTCTCTCCCTGCCCCAGCCGGGTCAGTGCGGCTGTGCTTGCGGTATGATTCAGCCATTTCCTGACATTCAGCACCGCGCAGGACGACCAGGAGCAGATGTACACGAGCGGAGACGAGTGGGAGCTCTAACCCCGTGTCCAACAGCCCGCCGACAGAGTGTCGGGCAGGGAAGGGAAAAAAAAAAAGAAAAGACAAGGAGAGAAGGGGGGGGGGAAAGGAAAAAAGAAAAAAAAAAGAGGAAAAAAAAAAAAAAAC
>VFFE01004154.1:23330-39294 GCA_008921705.1 Burhinus oedicnemus | reverse complement strand
TTTTTTTTTTCCCCCCCCCCCCCCCCCCCGGTTATCAGCCCGCATGAACTTACATGGTTTGTGGGTGTTTTTCTCAGCTGAGTGGATTGTCTTGTGCGTCTGTTCCTTGCTTAGAGTCTGAAAAGTGTCATTTCCTGAGCCCCTATCGTACCATGTAGATAAGCGCCCAGAGGATGTGTATAAACCAGCCTTGTTTCTTGGCCACTGCGTGTAGGGTAGATACTTGAGCTATTCTGTGTTCATCAGATGCTTATTTACAAGTTGTTCCTTAATATATGACTTGCAGTGGCTGGCAGCATAGCATCTTATTATTATGGCCTAAGTGCAACCCCATCTTCAGAGCCTGTTTTGAAAAGGGGCAAAAAAGAAAACAAACAAAAAAACCCCTTCATTTCTGTAATGTCAAGGGAGCTGCGTGGATCCTTCCATCTGGTCTAAGTGTTCAGTGCAAATAAAACCTCCCAAAACCAAGAAGACGTGCTGGTTGTTGTTGTGGATGGAAAGCAGTGCTGGGGCCTCAGGTGTGAGAGCTCTCGAAGAGCAGCTGTGACGGGGTTCAAAAGTTGCCAAGTTGTCCTTTGTGCTTCCCAGGGACAGGGCATGGGGTTGAGATCTCTGGAAGCTTAGCGAGTTAAAATTATACCTGCTGGCTGAAAATGTACGCTTGCTTCCAGCTCCCGTTTCAGGCAGGACTCAATCAAGAAGCTTTTGCTTGGGAGTTTTTTCAGGGAGACGCCTTTAGCGATGTAAATGCATCTTAATCTAAACCAAGCTGCTGGAAAGCAGCTTCTCCAAAGAGAAGAGGGGCTAGAAGGGAGCACGATCCTAATTTTTAAGCTATGAACAGGCCTCAGGGAGCAGAGTTGCAGCACACTGCTTGCACGCAGATGCATGAAGGGATCGGACTTTGTCGGGCACTTGCATGAACTTCTTCCTAGGGAGCTAATGCGCATCTGGAGGAAGCAAACCCCCTTTTAATCTGCGCCTCCCACACAGGCTCACTGTGCTGCTCTCGGGACCCAAGCTGATTGCCGCTGCGAAGTTTTGGGGGAGGATAGGGGCGGCATGCAGGTCTGGGCTAGGCAAAGCCCCAGTGCCGCAGGCAGGGCACAGCGGCTGAAGGGGTCTTGTGTTTTGACTTCTGCATGTGCCAGAGGAAGCAAAACTGGGAAGTGTCTTGAACTGCTTTGCATGAAAACTACAGCCTCTCTCTTTTTTCTTTTTTCTTTTTTTTTTTTTTCTCTCCCCACAACTACACTTCATTATCCAGCTTCTTGATGCCTTGGCCACAAGTTGGAGAGAGCTATCAATAGTACATTGTTGACTGGGGGTTAGGGAGGAGGGAAGGGAATAACAAAGCTGCCAACAGCTTTCTGGGGGTGGGGAACTGCACAGCAAAGTGCTTTGTCATGCCTCTCCACATCCACTACTACTGAATACACACTGGTCCATTGATAGCCCCAGTCATGCTGCGCAAGGAGGGACTTTATTAACACAACGCCACTGAGCATGTGTGCAAAGGGGTTTGCCCTGAGACATCTTCCGTGTGACTACTTAATATCTTTTCCTAAGTGTGTTTAAACACCCTTTTCTCCAAGCAGTGTCTGCTGTAGACCATGGCACATGGGAACACTGCTGAAGAGCCCAGTCTAGCAATGCTGGAGGAGGAGGAAATATGTGGAGGAAGAATATTTGTGTTTCCCATAGAAAGATTATTTTGGTATGAGATGGCAAGCCAACTTCTTTGCAAATTCTGCCTGTGTCATAATTCTGTTTGTGAGTTATTTTTTGGCATACAGAAATGCCAAATTTCAGTAGTTTGTTTGTGGTCTGGTATACGTTCCAGCATACTGTATAGGCGGTTCAGGTGATTCTGACAGTGCAGCTCGGTACTTGGTCTTTGGATACTTAAGCCTGTTCCCTCATGGAGGGGGATTAGAGTAGAAAAACACTGTCTTGGGATCAGCTCAAGTGAGAAGTTTCAGGACAGACAGTAAGTTGTCAATACATCTGCAGGGGCTGTCCCTTATAGCCTCGTTCCTCGCTCCATCTGCTTATTGAAAACTCTCAAATTCTCCTTTGTTTGGTTGGTGTTTACGTAGCTTTGCGCTGGTGTGTTTCATAATGGCAGTACTGGGGAATTACTGGTTTCTCTGCGTTGCTTTTGCAGGCTTTGTTAGAGAAATACCACTGCTGTGCTGTGCCTCAGCAAAGAGCTTTTGTGGTACTGATAAAGGGAGCAATGCTCCAGAAGTAAAATAATTTGCTTTCATGAACTTCCTAAAAGCTAGGGCAGATATTAAAGCCTGTGTTCAAAGTGATCCTGAAAGACTGCGTGTTGGACATCTGAACTTTTGGATCCAACTTAGAAACTGCAAGGGAAACTAATTTTCTGGCTTGTAAAAGTAGATCTGTGGGGTGAACTTGTAATTTTTAGGATCCGGGTGAAGGATGCTTTTATGATGTTTCATTTTCATGTGAAAATGTCAACTCAGACGTTATAGAGCATGTTGAAAATATCTGAAGAACCAGCCCTTTCACTCCTCCTCGTTTTGAAAATGTGAAGCTTAAACCTCCTTCTGGGTCCTGTTGATCTATTTGTAGATATTTGTCTATAGAAAATGTGTGCTCATCTGGTCATGCGTTTCCAGCCATCTGCTATTGGCAGTCCTCCAGGTGTCCCTTATTAGCATGAGGTTGCTCAGCACTCTCTCTGTGTTCTTGGCTGCAAAGCCCCTCCTCTGTTTCTAACAAAACACTGACGGTTTCTGATATGACTTGAGCAGCGAGTGTTTTTAATGTAGGTGTCCAGGCCCTAAAGCCCTGATAGCTGCCTCTGATGTGATGTGGAAGAGCAGGGATACGAGTGGTTTGGGGTCATGAGGAGCTGTAGCATCCGAAATGTGATCCCTGCTAAAGTAACCTGGTGTTCTCTCTCATTTTCTTGCAGTAGTATTCTACCTTTGAGTAACTGTCCCCAGCTGCAGTGTTGCAGGCACATTGTTCCAGGGCCTCTGTGGTGCTCCTGATGCCCCTCACCCACTGTCGAAGATCCCCGGTGGGCGAGGGGGTAGCAGGGATCCTTCTCTTTCAGCTCTGATATATAAGGTGAGAAAGATCTGACGTCTAAATAATGACCTGTACCTGTGTTGCAACTGTGTTTGGTTCCTTTCACATTCTGATGGGAATAAATGCAAATAAGTGGGAGAACAGTTAATTTTTCAGTTACCCTGACAGCAGATAGCTGAGCTGCATGCAGTGCTCTCCTGCTTAAATATTACCTGTTTACTAAGAAATGAGAGACCTTTTCTTAAAGGTGTGCAGCAAATAATTCACTTGCCCTGTTCCCGGAGGTCTGTTTCAGCTATTGTATGCAGAGCCAGCATTATCAAACCATGAAACAACTTGTTAAATGTCTCACAAAAAGAGGAAGCAGGGAGCAGAAAGGTGAAATGCGAGAGAGAATGGTTGATAAGCTTCTTCCTGTGCCCTACTCCAGAACGTAAAGCTGTCGGGGCCTGGGAGCTGCGTGAACTGATGTACAGGTAACTCCTGACTTCACAAAAGGGCAAGGCGGCCATCCACCTCACAGACGGGAATGTTTCTAGAACACGTGCATAGGATGAGGGAAGATCAGGAAGGCTTTGTGTCTACAGACTTGCTTTAGCAGCACGTGGATCTGTGTAGCTCTCATTTTTTGGCCCTCTTCATTCTACGGCACCTTTCCTTTTGACTTTCAGATGAGACTTCGGATGGCTGTTCCTTGCCGTAGAATAATTGGCACTTGTGCAGCCTTGGGTTAGGTTATGGTGGTGCGCATCTGTCTCCCTTTTGGGCCAGGGGCAGCTTTTTCACAAGCCAGGGAGTGAAGTGCTGTCAGATGAGGTAGCCTAAATTTATGCTAAGCTTGCGAATTTGGCTCTTCAGACAGCAGTGTTGTCATGGGTGTTAGACTTGATTTTTTTTAATTACCCTGTGGGAGGCACGCAGACTTTATATGATGAAAAGATACAGGCCCTTTTGGGTCACAGCTACCAAAGTCTGCTCTTGAAATTCGTGAGAATCACAGACCTCATGGCTATTAATGCTATTAAGTTGAATGTTAGAGGGGTATGAAATCCAGGGAAGCAGCAGAGAGGTAGCAAAGAGCACAACAGCGTTCCTGTGAGATAAAGAAGATACACAAATAGCTTCAAGAAAGCTCAGGACAAATAATGAATTCCCTCTGGGTGGGAGGGGATGAGAAATAGGGAACCCTGCCACTTAAACTCCTGTGGGCCAGCTTTGCCAAGCCTTGCGTACACACCAGGCAAGGTCCGAAGGCAGAAAATAGGCCCAACGTGGAACAGATGCTGGTGGAAAGCATCACTGTTTGGAGGCTTTGAAATGTTTGATTTCAGTATGGCCTCGAATTCGCACAGAAGCTTTTGGCAGTGGTGCGTAGGCAGGGGTTGGTGCCTGTGGGGATGTTATCTAGATATCCGTATTTCTGGGATGCAGCTATAATTCTTTCTGGTTTTATTGCTGACAAAACCTAGCAGAATCTTGTCAGAATATCAGCCGCTTCTGTAACATAGCTCATCCCGCAGCAGAGTGGGCCATGTTGCCCAGTGGTTTAAAGTACAACCTGAAACAGGGGTTACCGGGATTCTCTCTGCCCCTCTCAGTTGCCCGGTCAATCTAGCAGTCCTGTAGTTACATCAGGCTGAGATTTTCAGCCAGCAAGCTTCAGCGTGACCTGGAAAGGCATCTGGACCCAAAAGCTTAAGTACTTTTTCCAGCTGTATCAGCTGTTCCAGCTCAAGGGATGACCTTTCAGAATGAGCCCGCCTCCTTTGGAGAATGCAGCACGCTGCTTGTATACAACCGTGCTATAAATTAAGCAAGTAGCGCTTGCCCTATAGTTGTTGGGATTTTTGTGTTAAGAGCCTTAATACTCAGCCCTCATCACGGGAGCTTTACTTGAGCTGGGAATGCAGTAGTGGTCGGCGTCGGTGCTGTGCAGCCAGGATGGGCTTTGTGTGAACAGACGTGCTCTGGCTAGCAAACTTGGCAGTAGGCTGCAGGTGTAGCACATGCCAACAGTAGGCTGCTTACACTGGTTTCTTGAGTTGCTTGACTGTGGCCAAGATCATAACATCCTTTCTTCTTAGCTGCCAACACATAGGGGCCTCCCCCCGTCCTTCTCGGGACATCTGAGGAGGGTAGCTAGGTTGGAAAATGGTGTGCTCAATGAATTGTAACCAAGTGGAAGCTGGTCCTTGCAGCTTTACTTCACTGAAATGGAGCCCAAGGCTGGAGAGCCAGTGGTTTAGGCAGCTGTGTATAAAAGATAGCCTGGTGGTTTGTTCCCCCCCCCGCCCCACCTCGCAATAGCATGGGGGGGTGGGATTTTGCAGGGTTGAACTAAAACCGAACATTTGTTGCGTAAACAGGATTTTGCTTTGAGCAGCTTCCAAAGAATTCTGGGCTGCTGCTTCACAGGAACAGCTTCTCTCCCCGGCATCTCACTGTCTCTATTTTGATGCCTAGCAATAAAATATCAGCTGCCCAAAACAGGCTGTGTAAACGTAATTCCCTCTGAACTGGGGGAACTGGTTCTCTTAATCCCTGTGGTTATGCTGCCTTTGGTTCGTGGGCTGTTGCATTAGGGGGCTTTTAAGTGGAAAAACCTCACTAGGTTTGGAGTGCAGGGCATAACTTCTGGTGACAGAAGGGCTAAGCCAGAAGGCTCGGAGAGCTTTTCCCCTCCTATTGCAGGCTCATGCCAGTCTTCCTGCACAAATGCATGTGTGTGCCTCCCCCTCCAATGTGTCAATCCCCAGTCTGCTTTTCTCAAGTTCCTCACCCTGTTTTTGTTTTCACAAAGTATAAGAAAAGAAGCATCTGTGAGCTTTTCTTGAGAAGAGGATCTTTTCTGAAACAGAGATGCTTTCTGCACAGTAAAAACAACTGTAAAAGGCTCCTATAAAGTCACTGGTGAAGAGTGTGCATATAATCCCTTTGGTTTTTTCAAATACATCTCTGTAGTGTGGAGCTGTCACTGGGCTCAAATCTGACTCTTGCTGCTGGCTCCACGGTGGCTTTATCAGCAGCAGCCTGACTTAACTCAAGCAGCTGTCAGTAGGTTTCTTAGTGCACTTCGCTTAAAACTGTTGTAAAACCCCACAGCAGGCACAACCACAAAAACTTCTTTCAAACTCAATGAATTAATTTATTTCCTACAGGATATTTATTCTGATGAAGTGTAAACTTGTTTTTCAGCTAAGCTTTGTGGGCTTTAAACAAATGTCAGCTTCCTCTGCTCCAGTTACCAAAGTCAGGCAGTTCCTCATTTGCATGTGCTGTTATTTTGTCACCAGTATTAACATACTCGATGGCTTCTTCCTTGTCACAATAGTCAAACCATGTTTTAATACATGTGGAAACAGAAATTAAAGCAGTGGGACACAGGCTTGAGGCAGCTAGAAAGGTTCTGGGAGATGTTTTTGTGTCACCAATGGTCTTTCAGCGATGCTTTTACCTTAATAGCTTAAAACACCTACAAGAAAACACCTGCTTGAAAAGCAGCGATACTGAGGAGCTTTCCACCCTCGTACTGGGCACTGTTGGCTGCTGATGTGTTTGTACTGCCCATCTTGTAAATGTTTCTTCAGTGCAGATCCAAACTGGACTGTTTTCTCTGCTGTACTGGCTGCCTGTGTGTGTTATGGTCAGAGATGAGTATATGTCACTACAAAGCATTTATTAAACCTTGTCTGGGAAGGTGCTGTTTCTGCAGTGGTGTCGCTTGCCTCACTGTCTGTCCAGCTGATTGTCAGCAGATCAGAGTTCATCGTGAGCTGCTGAATTAATCACCCTGGTGAAATAAAATGCCTGGATGCTGTACGGTTGCTCACCTAATGATCCAATGGAGTAAACCATCTCCCACCCCAGCTGTTGATGCTGTTGAGGAGAGAGGGCAGACGGCTTTCCCAGATGTTCCCGTGACACGGTAGCAGAGCAGATGTGACTTAAATTATCTGTTTATTTCTGCCCTTCAGAGGTGTGTAGGTGACTTTGTGAATGTGAGAGAGTCCATACGCATGAGCCTGTAACCAAGCAGATGGGAACAGTTCAGCTTCTGCTGCAGTTGACAATGTTAACTCAGGAACCTAATGAATTTCTTCATCGTTTCGTTGGAGCTCTTTTCAGTGAAATGTGGAAATCATTACTGGGCAAGCCAACTACCTGCAAAAACTGTCAGGAGGAGGGATGGAGTTTAACCACGAAATTGTTTTCTAGGAACTGCTGAGCTGAATCTGAGGCGGTCTACATGCTTGGCATTCTAGTTAAGAGCAGTGTTGGAGAGGGACGTGGATGTTTGTGGTCTCTGAAAAAGACCTCATCACAATCTTCAAATCTGTGTAGCTTCTGTCTGTTTTGGGATTCTATCTGCACTACGTATTTTCCTCCCTTATACCAGGAGGCAAACCATTTGCCGTACTAGTTGGTTGTAAAATCTGGGAAAGCCATTTGTGGTCATCTCTCAAACAAAAAGACCATGTTGGGTATTGGGAGACAATGAAATTGGTCAGGCTGCAGCAGCAGATGCTCTTCCAACTTGTTGCTTCTAGTTCTGTTCTTTGAAGGGTAGTTCATGAACAGCCCTTCAAAGATGTGGCTGGGACCTGTGGTAAATGAATGGATTTTCACCACCCAGAAATTTAATATAATGTAAATATGCAAAACTGCATTCCCTTGAACAGGAAAACATAACTAGAAAATCACTCTGAGGTCCACGTACTCATTGTGGTGTGTCCCTGAGTGAAAGGGGAGGGGAAGAGTATGATGTTCTTCTCAGTAAAACTACAATACCATTTATTTTGCATTTGCATCTCTGTAGTTCTACATTGTAATCAGCCAGGGGAGTATGACTTCACTTTTTTGTTCTTTATTTTTGTGTTAAGTTAGAATAAAAGCAATGTATTATGGGTAGTTCAGAACAGTAGCTCTTAACCACTTACGTGCTTGTTTAGAACGCTGAGACTTGGGCATGAGGTTGCAGGCGACTGTGTGTACCTTCACGAGCTACGGTGAGTCTCACGGTGGTGAATTTTAATGATAGGCTGAAACTCTGGAGGCCCACAGATCTGTAAGGACCGATCCTTTTTCAGGAGGGTGCTCCCATTGAAAACACAGTCCCTCTGCATGCTCATTTAAGCACTATCTCTTACGTTTTTGGTCTGCAGTCTCATGGATAGTTTTCTTTAACCCTAAAGCCTATTTCATGTGCTCTCCTCCCTCTTCCGCACAGGACGAGAAGATCACTGTTAACCAAGATGTCCCAGTGCACGAAGGGAAGCCTCATATTGTCCATTTCCAGTACAAGGTCACAGAGGTGAAGACCTCTTCCTGGGATGCAGTGCTCTCTAATCAGAGCCTCTTTGTGGAAATCCCTGATGGATTGTTAGCTGATGGAAGCAAAGAAGGGTAAGTTCAGGATCCCAGAGCTGTGCCCGTGGGTCCGCAGGGAGCAGGGCTTTGCCTCCATGGGTGATGCTGTGCGCGTGGGGAGAATGGGCTGTGTGTACTGCAGCCTCGTTTGTGTGTCTGAAGTATGTCCTTACTCCCTGGTCTGCAGAGAACTGTCCTCCTGTTAGTCCTTCATATATTTTCTTCCCCCTTAGTGATCATTTCAGATGGGTTACTGTTTTTTTGAGTCCCTGTGCTAATGAAAAATAAGCAATAAACAAGCAGAGTGATTCTTTGCATACTTTGGTATGGAAAATCTATAAGCCTTTCTCCGATTTTTGTTCTGCCGGCCACTTGGCAAGCTTCTTTTGGCAGGCATTTTTCTCTTTTTCAGGGGAAAAAAACCTCCATTATATTGATGCGCTCCTTCTCATCAGTAGGTGGATCTACTCTTGGAGTGCTGCCACGCAGGCGTTGGGCTATGCCAGAGTCTGATTTTTCTCTGTTGGCAGAATATGGTAGTGTTTTGTCCAGACAGCTCTGCTCTGAGAAGTTTGTGTAAACGCAGCTTCCAGAGCAGCTACTTCCTGCCAAGTGCTTTGCCAGAGATCTCTGCTGGCGGGGAGCACTGTAGCAGAGATGTGGATATAAACTGGATTCCTCTACAGAGCTCTCTGAAGTCCTCCTAAATCTCCAAGTAGGCTTCATCCGTAAATGACACAAGCTAATTAAGGAGAAAAAAAAAAACTCACTGGGCACCTTCAGTAAGTGCCAGTATTCTTGCTGTCTCACACTTGGCTCATTTGATTCTGAGTCCAGATAAAAGTTTGTGTAATTTCTTCAGTCGGCCCATAAATCCTTTAGCTGTCCAAGTGCCTGCTCTCTTGGGAGCAGGTTCTTCTGGGAGGAGGGTATTTACCCACCTGTGTCATCGTGACTTAAAGCGCAACTTTGTAAGATTATTTTTAGCTAGGTAAAACAGCCTAGTAGAGGCTATAATTAAATAGTTCATTACCATATTAACAAAACACTTGCAAATTTAGTCTCCCTCGCTGCACTCCAGTCTCACTGACTGCTGTTTAATTAGATGTTGATTGAAGCCCTGTTTGTCACTGCTCTAGCAGCATGCATCGTAAATGGCTACAAGGCCAGCAGTGACAGCGATGGCTCCACCATGCCAATCCCTGGGGCTCAGAGAGGGGTTAATGCAGTACTGCTTCCGTCAAGAGGTGGCAGAAATAATTTAGCTGTAAAGGCAGGAAGCCTGGGTTCAGGGTGCGTCAGCCGCGTCATCCAGCTGATGTGTTCAGGAAACAGCTTTGCCTGTGCACATGCTCCTTCAGTGATGTTCTTCTCTTCTGCCTGGCGTGAGCTTTTTTTTTTCCTCTCCTTCCCATAAAGCGCAAAACTTGCAGATCCCCTCGTGTATGTTGCCAGCAGAGGGGATGCAGCTTGGCTCGGGATTAGCTGCGATATTCAGCTTCCCAGGTACAAAGGCTTCAGTACAAAATCAGTGGCTGGTGGGAATGGGTGTTTGTGCGTGCTGGCATGCAGATGCTGAGGACAGGGACTTGTTGGGTGCCTTGGTGTGAGGATAGCTCTTAGTTCTGCAGGGCTGGATAGTGAAGCAGGAAGCCCATTGTTTCAGCACCCATTGTTCGCTGGAAGGGGTCTGTAAACAAGTAATCTTTCTGCCTGAAAACATCAAAACAGTTGATAATACTTAGAGGCTTCCTCAGGACAGGACTTCCTATAGTTGATGTTCTTTTGTCTTCTTCCTCCTTGGCAGGTTATCAGCACTGTTGGAGTTTGCTGAAGAAAAAATGAAAGTAAACCATGTCTTTATTTGCTTCAGAAAAAGCAGAGAAGACAGAGGTGAGAACTTGCTCCTGCTGTCAGGTTTTCTCCCTAGATCTAAAACAGTGCTGCTGAAGCTGTACAAAAATCTGGTAATCCCAAGGCAAGGCTCCACAGGATGCTTCCTATTGCAGTAAATGTTACATGCATAATTTTCATGTTGTTTTTACAAAGTAGACATAGTTTCTCATGGAGGAAATAAGCCCTTTGTTGAGACTAAGGGAGAGGGAATATTCTGGTTTCTCCAGCAGGTACACTTTACTGTCCTGCAGTTAAATTATTACTAGTACTTTCATGCAGAAAGCTGCTCCTGAACAACTTGGAGTATTTTCTTGTCGAGAAATGGGTTATTATTTCCCCTTTGGTAAGGAGTGAAGGTCTCCATTTGGCATCAGACTTCTGTGCTTTGGAAGGAGAAACCAGGGAGAGGTTATTACATGGGAAACAAACTCTTGTACCTTCTTGCCCTGATGTTCATCTGCTTTTTAAAGATCTCCTGGCACTTTTGCCCTTCCTAGACCTACAGGTGATCCTGACCCTGGCTATAGATGCTTATGGCTTAAGGGGGCTGCATTAGGATCTAAAGATAGACGTGTTGGATGAGTGATTACAGCACGGAAGTTTGAGGAGATTTGTGGTGAAGTACCAAGCTATGGATGTGTCACTTTAAATCTTACTAGACACAGGCTAGTAATGAAGCAATTGCCATGGCAGGAGTAATTCAACCTTAATTCTAATTTTACACTGCTGCTTCACAAGCTGCACTGTCGTCTCTGAAACAAAGCACGTCATCAGAGCTAAGCTGTGCTGAGCCCAGGAAGATGTCATTCCGTGTTACGATGCCAAGAATAATTTTCAGATTAAGTTCTTGCTATGTCACCACCACCACAGGTTGCATAGGTGACCTCCGCAGTGGCTGGTTACAGGAGACATCTGATACTGGGTTTTGTTTTTAAAAATGGGCTGTGTGTCGCTCTTGGACCTGGCTTATTTGTACAAGTTCTGGAGCACTTCAGATCCTGGGTTCTTGTCTATGCAGTCTTGAAAATATATAGGACCTCCTTTCCATGTGACAGTTCAGTGGCTGGAAGCTGATCGTCAGAGGGTGCCGTAGAGATTAGATGCTGCACCAGGGTAACTTTCACAGGTCACAGGGAAGTGATGGCTTTAGTAATAAGTGACCATGCACGCAGTCAGTGCGTAATATAACCTTGTCTGACTGAGACAAGGGAGTTGTGTGTGTGGCTTCTGGACTGACCCCACTCTGAATTTCCATGTGTTACCCATGGTGTCTTTCCTGGGGGACCACACTGAGCTGTCTTGAGTTTCCACTGAGCTCCAGGCCTTCCTCACAGACACAGCAGTTTTCTACCTAGACTCTGAGTAAGTAGGTTCCTGTTTGCTGCTGTCTGACCCACTTTCAGGGCTCAAAGGGTGCTGGGACCCAAGCACAGAACAAAAACTTTGACGTGCTGCAGGATGGCCATGTGCATCCTGAGAAAGCAGGTCTGTGCGGCTAGTGCAGGTAGATGACCAGCCATCGCTATTTCTCAGAGGGGATGGAACAGACATCATAGGATAAACATGGATGAACCTGCTGTGCTGCACAACTAAAATCCCCCTCATGCTTAGGAGCAGCTGTGATGCATGCAGGAAGAGATGAGACCTCCTATTTGAGAGGGCTGTCATGTTAAAATGGTTTCTTTCTGTGCAGGAAGATCTGGATGTGCTCACAGAGGGTGTTCAGTGCACTTCGGTATTTGTAGCTTCTAGGGTGACGCAGGTACAGAGGATTATTCCTGGTGGTAACAGATTTCCTTCTCTTTGGTAGCTCCACTCCTGAAGACGTTCAGCTTCTTGGGCTTTGAAATCGTGAGGCCTGGTCACCCCTCTGTCCCGTCACGACCAGACGTGATGTTCATGGTGTATCCCCTGGATCAGAACTGTTCCTCTGATGAAGAATAGCTGCAGCGGGGGACTCCAGTGTGACCTGAAAATGCTGTTGAGGGGAGAGAGGGTTACTTCTCCTTTCTTGGGGAAAGGGAAAACAAGCTTCTGTTGGACTGAAACTGCATTTCTCATTGTTAGATTGGCCTGTGTATCCTCAAAGTTGACTATCTCATTGAAATGTGTTGCCTAGAGAACTATATATACACACATGTAATCACCAAATAGTAAATGGAAGATGTTTATGAACTGGCATAGGAGCTTTTTACATGCAGCTGTGTGGTGTATTAGCCTAGGGGTGCCCGGTGCCCAGGCCATGCGTGGGGGAGCACAGTGGTAGATGCAGTATCAACTCCTTGACTTTTCTAAACCCATGTTGGTCCTTTCCCAATCACCCAATGTGCTCTCATCTGACCTTTTTATTTTTCACTTGGACTCTTTAAGTAGAAGGCATGTTTTAGGTGTTAGGCATATGGAGGAGACATGCTCGAGTTTAACCTTTAACACTACATTAAAACCCTGTGCGTCTCCGCTTTGGGGTGACTGATGCTGTTTTAACTGGTCTAACCTTTTTTTTTTTTTTTTTTTTTTTTTACTTTTTTTTTTTTTTTTTTTTTTTTTTTTGGTCCTTTGTCCTCAAAAGCTGCTGTCAGTGATTTGGCAGGGTCGGGGTGGGGAAGTCCCCATCTCTAGGGCATCTGAGGGGGCTTCAGACACGCTGCTCCTGCTGCCAAGCTCATCAGTCTGCAGCCACCAAGGCTGTGGCGGGGTGGCCCAGTGGGGCAGCAGGCCCTGCGCACCTGCATCCAGCCCCTCCACTCCACCACCAACACACACAACTCCACCTGTGGACCCTGCAGCCAAGCTCAGCCGTGACAGTGTGGGTCAGAACCCCCACCCCAGGCTCAACCCCAGCGCACCACCAACAGGCAGCTGCCCCATGGCCTACCAGGGTCCTGCCCTACACCAGGCAAGCCCATCTCCATCATCACCCCCAGGGAGGCAGCTGGGGGAACTGGTGTGCCACAGGGCAGAGCTTGGCTCCTCCAGCTTTGCCATGGAGGCAACCTGTGCAGGACACAGTGCCCAGTGAAATCAGAAACACCTTTTTGGTTTTCCAGAGGGTATTTCTGAAGACAGTGAGCGGAGACCTCTACATTTGACTACACTTGCTTGAGCAAGGAGCGTATTTGGTACTTGCCAGAGAAGCACGTGCACTGGCACAGCCTTGTAACTGCAGCTTATGAAGGAGTTCCAAGCTCCTATGACTAGGACCTTACACCTTACTTGTAAATTTTATCCAGTAAGGAAGGAGCAAAGTGGTTCCCACCCCATCACATTAGGGATGTGCTAGTAGCAGAGCACCATGGGGCAGCAGCAGGGCCCTGGAGCATGCAGAAACACCCTGGCAGGCACCAGGCAGCCTAGGGAAGGAATAGGGGCAGCTCCAGCTACAAGAAGGGATAAAACTTGGCCTTTCAAAAGCCAGAACTAGAAATCAGTGTTATTTCAGCTAGGGGATAGGTGCAAGGTCTCCTGTGTCTCCCTACTGCACCTGGAGCAAGGACAGGAGGGCCAATGCCTGTTGCACAGCCATAGCCAGCACTAGAGGGGCTGGTGGCCCCACAATAAAAAGTTAGGGCAGAGATGATCCCAGCAGCACAGCCTCCGATTTTAAAACAAACTTAGGATTTAATGGCCCCAGGCCTTTCATTTGAGTGGAGGGGAAGGAGGGAAAGAGAGACACAAACTTTAAGATGATTTATTCACACAAACTTGTATCCCAGCCCCACCTCTCTCCCCCAGACATAAAACATTGACCATGACGTTTATGGAATGGCTCGGCTTCAGCTTTTAACAAAATCCTCCACAGAAGGGTGAGAGCACAACAAAGCACACAAGGACAAATCCACACGCAAGCAGCCAGGCCAGGAAGAGAGCTCAGGGCACGCCTCCAGGGCACAGCTTATAAATACACCCTTCTCATGTGGCCTTCAAAGAAAGCCAGCCAGGTTACATCCACATGGCACAAAGACAAGAGCACAACCTCATTCTCCAACATTAGAAGGGTCAGGGTTGAAACATGAGCTACCGCTGGCACCGCAGCCACATCCATCCATCCTGGGAAAGCTCCCGGTCAGGGTGAGCATCCCACTGCAACCAGCAGGGCCACTGTCCACGCCTGCCCCTGCACACAAGCCCCTTTGGTTTGGATACAGCTGTTAGCTTGGTGTCTCAAGTCTTGAGATCATCTCTTTGGAAGGGTGAGGAGAAAGAACAGAGGTGACAGCTACAGGCCTGCTCCTTACCCATCCTTGGGCTGAAGGTGTGAGCTTTTGTGGCTCTTTGGACCATCACATCGCAGGCAGGTAAGGAAACATTCCCCTAGGGCGGAGGTATTGCTCCAAACACTCACTTGACCCTCTGAAACCATCGCAGCACTACGGGAGGCCACCACAGGCTCTGTTCCTTTCAAATAAGCAGCCCCAGCTGTGTGAAGTTCATCTGAATGCCCCTTTTATTGAATGCTGTGATAGTGCAGTGGTAACATTGAACAGAGTTAAGACTGCTTAAAACAAAAGCTGGAAGAGCAAGAAGTTAAAAAAAAAAAAAAAAAAAAAAAAAAAAAAAAAGGAACAAAAAGCCACCCTCACAGGTTTGTGATTGTCTCTTAAAAAGATTTATTCTCTCTCCTTGCCCAAATGTACAAAGGCAAGAAGAGTACAGTTTGTATATATATATTTTTATATATATATATATAAAAAAACAAGGAACTTGGTAATAATGTACACTTTACAGAAGGGCAGAATCAGGAAGACTGAAATGAAAGCCAACACAGCAACGCCAATGGAAACGAGCTATAAACACCAATGGTTTGACACCCTGGCCAGCTGCCCGCGGGGCCTGGTGGGCAAGGGATGGGGCAGGGGAGCGGCACGGCTGTGGGGGGCCAGGGTGCCAGCCCCGCAGGCAAGAACTGACCAGGAAAACCCAAAAAAAAGGTCAAACCTCAAACCTGTTCTGCTTAGACCGTTGTTTCATTTAACACCTAAAGGGAGATTCAACTGGGACCCAACTGGGAAGGTGGGGAGCAGCCCCCTACCCCAACCCCCTTTGATGCCAGCAAAGCCTGCAGCAGCCCCCCATCAGCCCCAGCCCAGACACCCTCCTCTGTGCCCCTGGAGCTGCTGGTGGGCCCCAGCTGTGCTGGGAGCCAGGCTCTGCCGGACTGGCCGAGGCTGGGGGTAGGAGCAGCTGGTGGGGTGCTCCTCCATGGGTGGAATGTGGGGCTTCCCCCATCACCCCAACCCCTCTGGTCCCCAGCTGACCAGCTGTATGAGGCTCTGTAATGGGCACAGGGTGGGTCGAGCTGCTGCTCGGCATCGTCTGCCCCATCCCTGAGGAGCGTGCCAGGCCATGCAGACCCATCTCCTTGCAAAGACAATGAAGAGCGGAAGAAAAATGAGTTGAACAACGAGAGCAAGCTGGGGCCGCCACGCCAACCAGGGCTGAGACCAGCGAGCGCCTCCTTTCCAAGTGGGTAAAGTGGGATGGGGGAAATGGGGAAAGAAAACAAAATCCAAAACAACAGCTTTCAAACAATTGCTTTTTACAGTATGTACAGAGCCCGGCAGGCAGAGCATCCCGGTACAGCGGCCCCTTGGGGCTGGGTGTGACACGGACACACACACCCCCACCCCCACCC
>VFFE01004154.1:0-22855 GCA_008921705.1 Burhinus oedicnemus | reverse complement strand
AAACCAACTTGAAAGCTTCGGGCAGGTCTGGACTGTGCAAGGCACTGGGGAGGAACCCTGGCAGGGGGCTGGGTGATGGGTGCACCCCCCAGCTCTGCGCCCGGCTGCCCCCAGCCCTGCTGATCCCCAGCCACCAGGGAGGGGGCAGGGGGCAGAGGCTGCTTTACCAGGTCCAAGAGCAGCCCCCACCTCCCCCAACCCACTGCTCCGGCCATCGGCCACGCACCAGCAGCTCCTGCCCTGGCAGGCACAGAGCAGTGGGTGCTGTGGGGTGCAGGATCAGCTGTGGGACTGGGAGAGGGTGCGCCCCACATGCAGCATGTCCCTATGCCCCATGGCCGCCTCTGGGCAGGCCAACATCCCTCCCCAGCTGACAGCAGCCTCCCCAACACCCACAGAGCCAGCCCTTCCTTTCCTGAGACCGCGACTCCACGGTGGGCTCAGCCCCACGCTTCGAGCCCCGGCAAGGAGCAGGCAGGAGGCAGCACCCCTGCCTGTCCCCAGTCCCGTGGCGCTCAGCCCCATTGTGAAGCAGCAGCTCGCAGAGACACAGCAGGGTCCCAAATCCATTGAGAAACCTCAGTGCTTCCGTTTCCTCTTCATATGCACCAGGCAGGCGAGTCACCTCCAACCTGAGCGCCAGTGCCCAGTAGAATAAATACTTCCGCAGGTACCAGCTTGCCCACTCACCAAAGGGGAGGGTGTGGAGGGGGCAGTCAGTGTGTGTCCAATGGCGGGAGAAGACAGAGTCTGCCTCAGATCATGGCAGGAACGTCAAGCAGAACAATTAACACCATTCAACTGATGTCTAAAGGAGTCTCCAGCGCTTCTCCATGTGAGCCAGTCACATGTCTCGTACAGCCCAGGCATCCTGGTGCATCACATCCTGCCACAACCCAAGGTCAAGTCAGCGCCTGCTGCTGGCAGCCCCGCGCACCCCAGGCAAACCCAAAACCCTCAAGGGCACCCCCTGCACACCCAGCCCGGCCACCTTTGCCCCAGCCTGGTTGCCCGCGGGCGAAGCAGGGTGGCCGTGCCGGTGCTGCGGGAGGAGAGCCTTACCGTTCTCACCTCCGGGGAGGTGGGTATAGGGAGGGAGCAGAGCCTTGCTGGCTGGCGACGATGGCTGTGGAGGAGAGACCTGCGGAGGAGAAGTGGCATTAGGAGCTGGCAGCCTGGGATGGGCACCGAGCCATGCCAGGGCAGCTGGAAAGCACCGGATTTGGTCAAAGCAAAGCTCATCATAAGGGCTAACACCGCCCAAAGGTGGCTACAGCTCCTTCCCAGCTCCCCCGAGCCGTGCCCGCAGCCTCGGCTGGGTGCCATGGTGAGGTTTGGCTCTCACCTGTTGCATAGGGCAGGTTGTACTGTGCCGGCAGCAGCGAGTACCCGAGGTGGTGATGGTGGTGATGCGTCGAGAGCAGGCGCTGAGACGGCGAGGTGCGGGGCCGGTCAGCACTCCTGTCTCCCCCGCCAGCTCCCCCAACACTGCTACAGCTCCCGCCGCCTCCCACCACCCCGCAGCCGCTGCGGTCCCGCTCCTGAGACGTCTTCTCACTTATCTGGAGAGGAGAAAGCAGACCCATGCTGAGGGACACCACCCGCAACCCCAGGGCACAGGGCAGCATTGGACCCATGCTGGACACTCAAGGCTGCCCCATCGGGATGATATTCCCCCTGCCTTTGCCTAAAGGCTCCCCACAACACTGCTGGGAGATGACAGGATGGCCAGTGACCAGCCCAAAAACAGTGGGGAGGATGCAGGTCCTGTTTGAGGGCAGCTCTTTCCGCACTGTGTCAAAGCTCCATCTTCCAGCTCAGCTCAGGAGGAGCTCATGACCCTACACTGCCGTGGGATGGAGACAACCCCTGCACCCCACCCGCCAGAACTAGCGCTGAGGACAAGTGTCGCCCGGTCACTGCAGGGCCTGCAGAAGCCCCGGTGCTTCTCTGGGCCAGCACTGCCCACAGGTTTGGCTCATCTGTCCCAAAGGAGTTGCGTTGTGGGATTACTCCACAGCCCCAGGTCTCCTATAGCAGCAGGAATGGCAAAAAAACACAGCAGGCAGTCGCTCCAGGCTGGTTATAGGATCCAGACACCATCCTGAAGCTCAAGTATGGAGCTGGAAAAAGCCAGCACCTTCCTGATCCTCACCGTGGGTGATTTGCTCTTGTAGTGGCTGGCGTGCTGCTGCAGGATGTCCAGGGCCTTGGACTCCGAGCTGGATTTACAACTCACGCTGGGGCTGGCTCGGGACTTGTCGCTGTCATCACTCCCCGATGCCTTGCTCCCATATGGGGAGAAGGAATAGCTGGAGGGTAGGTATGATCCTGGGGGGGGACAAAAAGTAGTTCAGGGCATGAGGAATCTTTGGGCGGCACAGTGGGAAGATGCAGCTCTGCACGTGTGCCTCCAGGAGTGAGAGGATGTGCCACAGCTGTCCCCTGCTCTGGGAGCAGGGAACGCCTGGGAAGGGATGTCCCTGAGAAGACCTCAGCTCCCTACCTGGGTAGTTCTGCATCATGACGGTGGGCATGGCCCGGTAGCTGGGGTGGTTGGGGTCATACGACTGGCTGTAGGAGTAGCCGTGCATGTAGGGGATGTAGGACTGATGCTGCGTGAGGGGTGAAGACACAGGGACATGGACACTGGGTCTGGGGTCCTTCCCCACCATGCGAGCCTCCTCGGTGGGGGTCAGTTTGCACTCGGAGCTGGTGCTCTCCTTCCCGTCCTCCTTAGATGTGGCTTCTTTGCTTCGATTTCTTTCTTCCTTCAACTTTCGGTCCCTCTCCTCTTTCCACCGCTCATCCTCTGTCTTGATGTCAGAGTACTTTGCTGGGTACACATAGGTCCACATCCGGGGCTCGGCTTCCTGCAAGAACCAGCCAACCGTCAGAGCAGCTACCTCCCCCCAGCCCTGCCTGCGCCCAAACCAGGCTGGATTTGGAGACCAGCAAACCCCACTCCCTCTCCCTGGGCTCTCCTTGGCCCATCCATGGCCTCCCAGCCCCATCCTTTTGCTGGCCCCAAAAGAACCTCATGGGGTCCCATCACGAACAGAGGACAACACATGTTCTCTGCTGAGATGGCCCTGGCAAACCCCTGCAGCAAAGCCACAGCAAGGGGCTTCCTCCAGGAGAAAGCCCACTGCCGGGCTGGCAGGCAGGGCTGAGAAGGCAGTGGGCGGGCATTACCTGTCTGTACCAGAGCACAGGGTCCACCTCCGCTTGCCGGCCACACTCGGAGCCAGCCTTCGTCTCAGCGGTCTCCTTCCCGAGGTGGCTGGCTTCGCTCAGCTTCACCTTGAGCCCCTCAGCAACCTGGCTGCCGGACAGCTTGGAAGAGTCCTCCAGCTTGGGGATGATGACAGATTTGGCCATATCAGGACCTCCCTGCTCCTTGGCCTTGCTCAGCCCCGACTTGACAAGATCCGTGAGGCTTGGGGCCTTGGTGAGCGTAGGGGGCATGGGTGGCTTTTGCTTCCACTCCTCTTTGAGCGCTGCCTCCCTCTCCTTCAAGCCCAGCTCCGCTTTCTTCTCCAGCCCTCGCTGCTGCTGCTGCTCCAGGCTCTGCCGCTGCTTCTGCTGCTCCTCATACTGCTGGCGGTAGGCAGGGTTGGTGCTCAGCAGGTGAGCATGGTAGCCCTGCTCGTTGTAGCCATAGGGGGGCACGTAGGCGTACTGGTTGTAGTAGAGGGACTGCATGTACATGTTGGGACGCTGCTGGATGACCGAGGGCTGCTGGCTGGAGCTGCCAAGCTCCACTTTCTTCTCTTCGCAGCCTTCGCTCTTCACCTTCACCTCTGGGTTCTCCTGCTCCTCATCCTTCTTCAGCTTCAAGGACTGTGTGTCAGCCGCGGCCTGGCCACCGGGGTTCAAAGGCCCTGGGCTTGCCTGGGGGTAGCCAGGGGAGTAATAGGTTTCAAAGCCTTGGTAATAGGGAGACTCTTTGCTCTGCGGCTGTTGGGGAAAAAGAGCTTTTTTGGCGCCTTCCTTGACCAGGTGCTCCGGATCCTTCCCCTTCATGCTCTCCAGCTTGCCCTCCCCATCCTCCCCGGCATCGGAGATGTCTGAGTAAGCCGGGCTGTTGGTCTTCACTGAGCTTGCTTCTGCCCCGTTCTGGGTGACGATGTGCAACGGGGTCATGGGTTGGGCTGGGTTGGTGTTCTCCAGTCTGCTGGCACCACCGATGGAGGGGCTCGGGGCATTGTCGGTGAAGCTGTAGATTTTATCCGCCTCGGCCTTGATGCTGGCGAGCCGGCTCTGGTGGGTGTCAGATGAGCCATTCAGCAGCCCCTCGCCTTTTGTCCCCAGGTCGCTGGATTCCCCCCGGAAAGGGCTCTTGCCTTCCTCTGCTCTGCAGGCTTTGCCAGGAGTCAGAGAGTTTTCTACCTCCTTGGGTTCCTTCTTCTTCTTGTCCTTCTTCTTCTTCTCCTTTGATGGGGTGAGGGCAGGGTTGACCGCAAAGGGTTCTCCCATCACCGTAGGCTTGGGTTGGATGGGTTTGAGCTGAGGGCTGTTGGGCATGGTCTGGACCACGGTGGTGGCGGCGAGGCCCGTGGAGGAACCGGGGGTGGCTGTGGTGAGGGTGGCCGTCTGGAAGGTGTAAATCGGCTGGGGGGGGATGGCTGGTGCAATGGGTCTGGCAGATTTCAAGCTTTTGGATGGGATCTTCTCCGGCTTAGCACCAGATGCCTTCTTTGACTTGTCCTTATCAACACACCGCTTCTCCAGCGAGTCAAAACCGTCATTACTTGTCTCATCAGCCACTGATGGACCATCTTCAGAACCGTCATTGGACAGGGCACCTGGGTCGGTGTCTCCTTCCCCACCCAGCTTCTTCTTGCAGGGGACCTTGGCACTGAACTTGCTGGACGGGGAGGGACTGTGGGGCTCCATCAAGCGCACCTTGGGGGTGGCCGAGCGAGCGGGCGAGAGCGAGCCCTTCTGAGAGACAGTGGCGCCGTTGCAGCTCCCAATGTCCGAGTGCAGGGAGGGCTCCTCGCCATACTCGCTGTCCACATCTGCCTCCAGCTTGCTGTCATCATCCGTGTGTGCGTGGGCCTGGTGGTACTTCAGCCCGTTGATGTGCTTGTACTTCTTGTTACAGTTTGGGTGAGGACAGTCAATGAGGATGGGAGAAGGGCAGTTTCGGTCAAGGACAGCCGGCTCCACCTTGACCACGGCGGGTGGCACGGCTGCCGAGCCCATTGAGTTTGTGCGGATGCGTTTGCTGCCCTTGGAGTCCTCCGAGCTGGAGTTCAGCTCCATGTCGGAGAGGGGTTTGCTCTTCCGCTTCGTGACGGAGGAGGGACTGGCCTTCACATCCTCCGCTGTGCCACCAGGCGGCGTACGGTGATCTGAGGAGTTCTGGCTTCCCCGGCGCCCTTTGCTGTTGGCTCCCGCCCGCGTCTTGCTGCTGGTGCTGGTCCCTTTGCTGTCCGAGGCAGCGGCAGTCTCGTTGACGGGTGTGTTGCTGTTGGGGCGCATGCGTTTGCCCCTGCCCCGGCCGTTGCGCATCTCCAGGTCGCTGGTGGGAGAGTCGCAGAACCTGCGGAGAGGAGGACAAGGAGGTTTAATGGAGAGACGTCCGTGCCGGGCTACGCCATCCCCACTGTATGGTGGGGACCCCCTTCCTCCCCTCGCTATCAATCCCGCAGGCTCGTCCCCCCCACACTCCAGTAAAGAGGAATTGGCAAGAGAGGTCCATCAGCAAATACTCAACCATCTCCAGTCTCCAGGATGAGGGAGCCTGTGACTGCAGAGGCAAAGAGCCATGGGAGCAACCCAGTTGGCCAAGAAAGAGATGCTAACCCCCACAGCAGCCTCACGGGCACAGGGCAGAGCATACTGGGTGCCACGGGGGCCATATGTGGCTGGCTTTGCCCTCTGTGCCTGGGCACTGCTGGACCCCACCACCCGCTTACCGGGGAGGTGCCCAGTCATGCTGCGTGCAGTCAAGCAGCGTCCCCACGTACGTCTTGTTCCTCCAGGTGACATTGACCACCAGCATACCTGTAAGGCAAGGGGAAAGGGTCAGACGGGGTCAGGCATGACCCCATGGTGTCTCACCTTTCCCTGGGCATTGGGGCAAAGGGGGATCCATCCCCTGAGACAGGCAGGAGGAAGAGCTCAGCTCTAGGGCTGGAGGAAGGCAGACAAGGGGTCTTGGGCTCTTGGGAGAGGTGAGACCCCAGGCTCTGGGCTGGAACGGCACCAAGGTGGGAGCTCATCCCCTCCCTTGGTACGGCTCTGGCCAGCATCCACCCAGCCTCTCCTCGAGCCACTCAGTGCTCTTCCCTATTTTCATGAGGATGCTAAAACCAGCAACCCCCAAAGGGCTGCAGGGTTTTGGCCTTGAAGATCCAGATTGGCTCCATGTGTGCTCATGTAGGATAGGGAAGACAATCTCTGCGGATTGAGGGCTGGGAACCCCCTGAGGGAGATGCAAACAGCCCCCAGCAAGGCTGTGGACCCCAACATGCAGCTGCAGACCCTGCCACAGGGCTACGCCCCCCATGTGTGGCTGTGAACCCCACAGCCCTCCGGAAAAGGCTGTTATTGCCACTAGATGGCAAGCTGAGCCCAGCATCCCCATGAAGGCAACCACCCCTGGCAGGAAAA
Source organism: Burhinus oedicnemus (assembly GCA_008921705.1). Lineage (NCBI taxonomy): Eukaryota > Metazoa > Chordata > Aves > Charadriiformes > Burhinidae > Burhinus > Burhinus oedicnemus. Next base: position 16,231 of record VFFE01004154.1, on the reverse strand, counting down.
TCCAACCTTGGGGGAACAACTCTCATCCCCTTGTTTCGCTTTGCTCCTGCATCCCCTGGGACACTCATCAGCCCCGTATCTCTGCCTGCAGAATCATCCATGGGGCCACATCTCCTACCATCATGGAGAAAAGGCATCGGACATTTGGAAAACCTGGTGGTTTCAGCTTTCTCACACCAATTCAAGAAGAGAAGCAGTCTGGCTCACACCCGTGCTGAGGACACGGACCCTTGGCATCTCTTCTTGGAGGTGGTGGGTGTCTTTCGCAGCATCACTCGAGCTTCGTGGATATTTGCTCCCTGCCATGGACTGCTCTGATTACTGCACAACTAATTTGACGGGGAGCAGAGTCCGTTGTGCCAAGCACATTTATCTGAGCAAGGTAAAACTCAGGAGATATGAAACTCGTTTGCAAGGGTTGATGAGCGCAGCGAGATATACAGCCGCACAGCCCTGGGAGATGGATGGAGCTGAGGGAGCCCAGAGCAGCTGTGCCTGAAGCACGTTTATAAATCTCAGCCCATATCACCCGCTGTGCCATGCCAGCAGCCGGCTGCAGGCTTCGGGGGGGATAATATACAGAGCTGAGGTCCAACACATGGGTCTCCTTCAGAAATGAAATGCAGGACTTCTCTTTCTCCTTCTCCTCCTTCAAAACCGTGGCTGCTCTGGTGGGAGCAGGTCACGGGAATACAGAGTGCCAGCACACAGCCAAGACCTACAGCCGGCTCATCCTGGTGAGCCAGAGAGGCTGGGTCCTGCCTTTGAAGGAAGGTGCTGGGGACCTGCCTTAACACAGATGTAGCTGGACCGCAATGCTGGAGACAACACGGGGTAGAAACGAGCAGCAAAACCAACTGCCAGGATCTCGCAACCCCGTGCAGGGAAAGAGGGCGATGCTGATCCCAGGTCTTCAACCCCCATGCCTCCTAACGCGGCTTTTTTTGGCAGGCAGGAACCTGTCCCCCCTTTCCTTAAAACTCAGGGAAGCTGCCGCCGCATCCTGCGCCCCAGCCCAAACCTGCCATCCCCAGGACACCTCTGTGGAGCCACCATGGGATGCTCCCAGGAGCCTGAGAAAGACCAAACGCTGCTGAGGGACCAGCAGCCCCAACCCAGACTCCATCCTGGGGGACCAGCTTATCCCTCCCGGCCACGGGGCTCAGAAGAGCTGCTCTCTCTGCCCTCCCCGCCGCACAGCCAGCACCGGTTCAAATCTCTCTTTGAAGCCAGCAAAGACCACGTGCCACTGGAAGTTAATTGCACAACAAGCCACTGGAGGCTCTTGCGCATCCCAAGGCCAACATGCGATATTAGAAAGGACGTGCTGGCATTTTTTTTTTCCCGCCACCACAATCACAGGAGAGAGATGAAAGACGGACGAAGGGGCGAAGCGAGCTGGCATGCAGCCATCCCTCCCCCGTTGGAGCGTCAACCCTATAACACACACCAGCCTATATTTAACCCACTGCAACCAATCATACCAAATCCCCTCCTAATCCTCCAACAATAACCCAGGACGATTTAAACCCCAGGGATAGATCCTAAGCAGCTTTTTTCACCCGCCGTGTCCCTCTCCTGCAGCAGGATGATGAGCAGGCATAGGTAGGGCAAGGGTGGGCAGTGAGGAGGCAATGCATTTGTGTCCTCAAGGCTAGAGACACTCATGCACAAAGAGCTAGCAGCGATGCTCTTGCAGAGAAGGAATCCCACTCTGATAACTGCAGCCCCACCTGGTTTCATGCGAAGGTGACACCTTGGATGCTCTTAAGCAATCGATACCACCCAAATCTGGGTGCAAACCGCTCAGCATCCCAGTCACCGAGTATTCATCTCACCGCAGAGTCACACCCCAGCAGGAAAAATTAACTGAGTTGACGGTGCCAGGTTGCTGTCTAAAAAGACAGCGTAGGAGATTATCCATTTTTACAGGATTAAGAGATGAAGGAAGCTGGGGGATGCAAAAAAAGCACCACCTGGTCCCTGTATGGTCCCCACATGGGTGCTCTGTAGCAGCAGAGCTGGGGCTCAGTGGGTGCACCCAGCTGGTGGGGACATGGGATGGACAAGGACAACGCAGCCCTCAATTAGACTGGACTAAGCTGTTTCGATGAATAATCTCTGCTGGGGCACAGCTCTTCCATCTGAAAATCTAGGTGGTGGTGTCTGGTTGCAGACTGGGGCCGTGGGCACCAGGAGCCATCGCATCATGGGAAAACAGGCCCCAGGTCCCCTCAAGCACTTGGGGCACATTTCCCCCTTTGCAAAGATGAAGTGCCCAAGCCCAACCAAGAACATCTCAAAACTGCTGAGAAACCAGGGTGCCAGAACTCGCAGCAAGCAGGCATGCTCTCAGACCCACACGTGGCCAGTTCATTGCATGGCTCAAAATCACCCAGCCGTAATGCTACTGAGCTGTCTCCAGCAAGGCCAGGTCCTTAAGCATTATGAGGATTGCTAGGGTGGTTGGAGGAGCATCCTCAGCCTTGTGGGGAGCAAGGAGATGTTGCCTCTGCAGTTGGAGAGGGCAGCCAGCGACAGCTCTGCTAGTTTTCTGCTAATTTTGGGGTGCAGAGGACCTCTGCAAGGCAAAGGGACAACAGCTGGTGGCATTTCCCACCCGAAGGAGACGCAGTTTGCCTGCAGGTCCATGAACCAGCTCAGATCCAGGATCGGTGTAGCTCCACATCCCATCTGCACCAGTGAGCAGGAGCAGGGATCCACCCTGCACTGATCCTGCTCCAGGACATCACCAAGCCTCCAGCACCTGGAAGCTCAAGGTCTTTCTTCCATGAATTCCTGCTCCAGCTGCATCACCTTGGGGATGCCTTGGCTTTGGGCTGCCCCTTCTTCCATGAATTTCTCCTCCACTTGCATCATCTTTGGGATGTCCTGGCTTTAGGATGCCCCTTCTTCAATTCATTCCCCCTCCAGCTGCACCACTTTTGGGACACTCCAGCTTTCCCATAAGCCCTGCTCGCATGCAGGGAGCCTGGCCTGACCCATAGTGCCCAGGCTTTAGGACACAACACCCAAAGCAGGTGCATGACCATCATGCAACACCTCTGCTGCTGCTACCAGGACAGCAGAGGACAGCTCGCAGCAGGGGATGGCCAGCACAAGGGCTACTTCGCCCAGCAAGGAGAGAGATCACTCAGCAATTGCCACCACAGGCAAAACAGGCTCAACTGGGGAAGTTTATTGCAAATCAAATCAGAGTAGGATAATGAGAAATAAAACCCAAATTGTAAAACACCTCCCTCCTCCCACCCCTCTCTTCTTCCCGGGCTCAACTTCACTCCCAAATTCCCTACCTCCTCTCTCCGAGTGGCACAGGGGGATGGGGAATGGGGGTTATGGTCAGTTCATCGCACATTATCTCTGCCGCTCCTTCCTCCTCACTCTCTTCCCCTGCTCCAGCAGAGGAGACAGTCCTCCACCACCTTCTCCAATGTGGGTCCTTCCCACGGGCTGCAGTTCTTCATGAACTGCTCCAGCGTGGGTCCCTTCCACAGGGTGCAGTCCTTCAGGATCAGACCGCTCCAGCATGGGTCCCCCATGGGGCCACAAGTCCTGCCAGAAGACCTGCTCCAGCGTGGGCTCCTCTCTCTCCACGGGCTGCAGCTCCTGCAGATGCCTGCTCCAGCGCGGGCTCTCCACAGGGTCACAGCTTCCTTCAGGGCACATCCTCCTGCTCCGGCGTGAGGTCCTCCACAGGCTGCAGGTGGATATCTGCTCCACCACGGACCTCCATGGGCTGCAGGGGGACAGCCTGCCTCACCATGGTCTTCACTACAGGCTGCAGGGGAATCTCCGCTCTGGCTCCTGGAGCACCTTCTCCCCCTCCTTCTTCACTAACCTTGGTGTCTGCAGAATTGTTTCTCTCGCATCTTCTCACTCCTCTCTCCGGCTGCTGTTGCCCAGCAGTTTTTTACCCCTTCTTAAATAAGTTATCACAGACGCGCTACTACCACTGTCGCTGATGGGCCTGGCCTTGGCCAGCAGCGGGTCCATCTTGGAGCCGGCTGGAGCTGGCTCTATCTGACATGGAGAAAACTTCTGGCATCTTCTCACAGAAGCCACCCCTGCAGACCCCGACTACCAAAACCTTGCCCCACAAAGGAATACAGTCTCCCAGGCAGGGTCAGAGGGAGATGGGATCTTTCCATTAAACCACGCAGGTATGGATGCTCAGATGGTGGATTAGTCACTGGCCATCTAACACCCTGCTTTCCAAGGGACAGAAGGGCTACAAGAGGGGCCTTGGATGCTGGAGCATGGAAAAAGCAGCAGGAAAACCTTCAGCTTAGGTCACAACAAGGGACAAGAAGCAGCAAGGGTGTGTTTGTGGGTCCTGGTGACCAAACTGACTGTGGGAAGTCGCACCACTTGTCGTTGATCCCATGGGACAGCCATTTAGTTCACCTGGACCTGCTGAACATGCATACCACCCACTGCCACACTCCTGCCCAAACCCTGCTGTGTTTGGTGTCCACCTTTGGTGACAGTGATGATGTGACTACAAGCGAGGTCCTGACATTGTCCTGCAAGAGGATGGCTCGTCCCACTGCAATGCACAGTGGCCAGCGCCCGCGTGGGATGGGGGGCCACAGCTCCCTCTCCATGGCCTGAAGATCCAGCGCTCGGCAGCTAAAGCAGGAGCTGCAGCTGATATTACCTGGGGCAGCTACAGATGTGCCTTAGGGAGACGGACGCGAGCAGTAGTCCTATCTGGAGCAGAATATTCCTCACCTGTTGATAAAACAGCCTCCGTACAAAAGCGACAGATGCTTCGAGAGCGATAAGCAGTGCATTAGCTCTCCTCCAGCTCCCTGCACTGTCAAGCCAGCAGATACTAGACACGAAGTGGTGGTGCCAGGGGGAGCACCAGGGAATGATGCATAATAAAGCTGTGCTTCTCTATGCCGACATGCGAATAGCCACCATGCTCAGGGGGTCTGCAGCCTCCCCATCCATTGGTGAAACAGGAGGAGGGTGCAAGGCAGCAGCCCAAAACACCAGCAGCCCTTGCGGCGCTGAAGATGAGATGCCCCGTCACTGAGCAGCGCCAGATGATGCTCCCACCCGGAGCGAGCCACCAGATTGCTGATCTGAAGATGAGAGGGGTCACAGTCACACTGTCATGGCTTCAGGAGGCTTCGGAGGAGCACGCTGAGCCTGCGCGTTGGCTCAGCAACCTTGGAGGGGATTTACAACCACTCGTTACTTATTAAAATGCCATTAAAGCAAATGAGAAATCCATATTCCCGCTCCTCACCCTTGCTGCATCAGCCTCAAAGACTCACCTCTTGTTCCCAGGTTCAAGTATACACAGCTTTGAAGACCAGAGCGCGTATGTAGGGGATGGTGCAGCCTCCTTTGAAGCCCCGAAGCCCATCTATAAGCAGTGCAATCCTGGCATATCCCCCTTCTAAAACACCTCCCAAGAAAAAGAGCAACTGGAGTCGCAACTGAGGACTGCAGGTAACGGCGAGGCAGTATGTTCAATGTGCAAAGCCATCAAATTTGGAGTCAGGCTTCTTCACGGTTACAGTATAACCTTCCAGGCTTTGCCCTCACTGTCCAAGCCTTCTCCATCCTCTCCCAATCTGTTGCATCTCTCTCCTGCTCTGAGCAAGGACACGCCCACATTGGCATCTGCAGACCCCGAGGACACGCACGCTCCATCATACCCTCCTGAGATGTTTGCAAACGCATGATCCAAGCAGCCAGAGCGCACGAAGCTCAGCCACAGGCGACCTGCCACCGCCATTCCAGCACGGAGCTGGAGGGAGGGATGCAGAGAGAGTTTGCTGCGGTGCTGCCATGCTGCAATCCTCGTTGCTCAGAGGCTTTGCGTGTCAGACACCGGCTGTTTTGGTTGCGAACGGCACCAGCGTGGTGCTGGAACGCAGTCCACTCGCTGTGAGCGGAGGCAACGAGGTGACGTACTCTGAGCCAGGTGATACCAGCTCTGCAGAAGGGGATGGAGGAGACCTGGCAGCTAACGAGGCAGCAAACGGAGCGATGTTTTCTGGTATAATTAGATCAGTTAATAGTTCCTGCAGATCGAAATCACACCTAACAGAATTAGGGAAACTGCCGAGACAGCTGCTGCCACCAAAGGCATTTCAATAAAACACATTCCCTGCACAAGACAGGCTCGGCAAAGGGACAGTGTCACCAGGGTGGCTATGGGAGAGCGCATACGACTGCTGTCTGCCGCTGACAAGATCAAACCTCAGCCTGACACCAACCTGGAGCAGCGGTAGAGCAGACAGACCACCAGCCTGGCACCAGATGTTTGGTGGCGGAAGCCCACTGGGATGCCTTTGGTGGTGATCGTGGTCTTACAGCAGGTTTTCTAGTTGGGGGAGAGGACAAAGCTGGTGTTTGAGGCAGGAAGGATGTCATGGGGCTCCTCAGAGCTTCACGCTCCCATCTCAGATGGGTCAGCTCCAGCTTGTCGTCCTGAGGTCACTCCAGTGTGACCGGGCTTTAGCTTTAGGAGCAACTGTAGTGGCAGGGCCCTCGCTGAGACCTGGAAGTGCCCATAGCACCTTGCTCAGGAAGCCAGGACTAAGAGGGAACAATGGTAATTCTGCACCTCCTCATGCCAATCCTTCCAGGGCATTCAGGGATGTCACCCCTGGGGAGAAAGCGGCTGCTGCAGTTGAGCCAACAAGCTCCTCTCCACCATTGGAGAGGATGCGCGAGGCATGCCAAGAGCTCCTGCTGCCCTGGGTTCTTTCCGAGTGGTCTGGCGAGGCTGCAGCACCACAAGGAGCAGGGAGAGAGGTGGATCTCTCTTGGTGAAGGTGCTGGTGTCCCTCTGGAGATCTTGGGGATGGTCTCCAGCCACACAGGCATGCTCACTCGTGCTGAAAGCACCTCATTTGGATTTGTAGATGTGCCCTTGGTGTAGCTTTCTCCCCTGTATCCTTCAGGTGATAGGAGAGGTTCGCTGCATCCCTATACATTTCACAAGCTCCAGCTTTGGACAATCAGGTCCAGTATCTCCTCCGGCATCGCCCTTGACCTGCCCATTAACAATGGGAAAGCAGGAGAGAGACGCCAGGCAGGAAATAGGGACGATTTCACCCTGACTTTTCACTCGAGGATGAGAGATGCTCCTACGACAGGAGCCAACACGCAGCAGGCCAGAAGCAACCAAAGGCAACGGTGCAATTTGTCTTCTGCAGGGCTGGCCGTAAAAATCATTGCTCCCAATGGTGGCAACCAAGCAGCAGCCAGAAGAGAATGATCTTTGCACAAGTTCATCGAATTACTGCAGACTAAAAATAGCCAGGCTGTGGGAAATCGCAGGGTACCTCCAAGGCATGCTCTTGAACAGCGGCTGCAGAAGCAAGGGGTAATGCAGACAGACAGGCAGACAGGCTGCAGAGCTTCGCAGTGAGGTGAGGAGCAGGAAAAAAGGGCAGAGAACCAGAAACTGCTCCCACGACACTGCCTCTCAACCAGGATCTGGGGGGTTGGGGGATGTTTTTGGACACTCTGCCTCAATGATGCTCTGTCAGTCCCTGCTGGCATGGCCACTTGGCCTCCTCCACCCACCACAAGCCTTTTCTGATTTCCACCCAAAAAAACCAAACCCCTACAACGTCCAAGCTCACATCAGCTTCACTGCTGCCCATGGGGGTCTCCAGCAGTCCTAGGATTTTCAGCAAACTCTGCGACGCCAAGGCTTTGGGGTTGAGGGAAATCACACCAGAATGGCATGCTGGTGGGGATGGGGAGGTGATGGGGGACTTAGCATGCAGCCCCAAAAGTGGTGGGTGCTGATGCTCCTCTGCACTGCCCCGTGTCCCAGTGCTCAGCTCAGCCATGCCTCAGTTTCCCTAGCTTGTAAAGCAATCAGGCTCTCTGCAGACACCGAGCGAGCAGTGCCAGCGCACATGTAACTCAGCAGAAGACCCTGTGCGTGTTTTCTCTGAGGAGATCCCCCGTCAGAGCCCTCAGCACTGGGGTGTGCAGAGCAGGGCCCCTGAAAGCTCCTGCTTTGTGTTTCCTTGTCCCCACCAGCAAGCCTAGCTCAAAGAGGCTCCTTGGGTCCAATTTTACAACGTGTGGCTCCCTCCTGCCTTGGAGCAGTGGAAAAAACACAGTTAGAGCTCCCGGTTGCCTCAATCCAGATGAGTTTGTCCATACTGAATGGTTGGTAAAGAAGAGAGGGCAGAGGAGCATGAGGTAGCTGGAGGTCCCCATCCCAAACAATCATGTCCCAGTCTCCCCCAGCGCAGTCCATGCACTCCTCTCTTCCCAAATAGCTCATATCATGACACCTTTCCCACCAGGAACAATTTCGGTGCTCACCAGCTCCACATCAGGGGCCATCGCAGCACTTGGTTCTGTGCCAACTGCAGTTTCAAAACGAGTTTCCCAGCAGGAAAGGTAAACTGGGCCCATCCCCACCTTCCCAAAGCACGGGGTAAGAGAACCCCCTTGGTAGCAGCTCATGGGAATGCGGGTTTCAGTTCAGCTTCCATTGGAGATAACAAAGACAGTCACAGTGAGAAGCAGCCAGGAGATTAAGGCCAACAGCTTCATTCCCCACATGCAATGGCAGAGCAGGAGCAGACGTCCAAGAGGAGCTCTTCGTTACCCGGCCGAGATGAACCATCAGTTGGGTCTCCACCACTGCTGCTCTTCCTCACCTTTGAGCTTCGGGGCTCTGTTTCTGCTACCAGACCCCAGCTGAAGCCAGACACAAATATGAGGAGCTCACCCCAATCCTCCCGAAGCAGAAACCTCCAGCATCCCAACAAGGCTGAAATGAAAGCCAGGTTCCAGCGCTTGCCATGGTCCACTGAGCCACCTATTCATCCCCACGTTACTTGGCAGAGCCTCAACAGCAACAAAAACCCATCAAAGGACCTGGGAAAGCAAACCAAGCTGCACGCAGATGAGATGAGCTCCAGTGGAAAAAAAAAAACGTTGAATTGGCTTGGCAAGAGAGACGAGAGCCTGATCTCCCACTGAGTCAATTCTGAAAGCTCCGCTGGGGTTTTTTAATCCAGCAGGAGATTTCTGCCGCCTCCCAGGGTTTGAGCATTTTTGTGACAGACCTGCGGGTTGCCAAGCAGAAACGAAGTCACCTCCATCAAGTTCCCGTGCAGGCTGGCATGGCCTTTCCTCTGGCACCTTCAGAACAAGTTAGCTCTTGCAGAAAGGCAGAGAAATGGCAGCTTCGATTTTCACCTGCTGTCTGGGCAAGGGGATAATACAACGCATTGGGCTGATGTAAGTTTTGGCCCATTACTCCCTTTGCTGGACATATTAAGGGCTCCTCTGTGTCCTGACCACCCAGATGGTGGGGGAAAAGCCCAGGATGTGCCAACAAGCAACACAGCAGGAACAGGGGAAGGAAAGGATTGCCATCATTCCAAAATGACATTGTAGGAGAGCAAAAAGCTCTCCAGTGACACTTACCATCCTCTGTCTCTTGCCAGACGATGCCCTCCAGGTTCACACTGGTCCCGGGCTCACAGGGGCCCAAGCACTCGGGCTCAGTGGCCAGGGCCACGTCACAGGTATTCACTCCCACCGAGCGGGTGCGTACCATGATCTGCTCGCAAGGCGACGAGATGTCGTTGTTGACAACAGGGACAAGGAGGTGCAAGGGCAACACCGCAGGTGTAGAGACTGGAGATTCCATCTGTGGGGAAGGAGAAACATGCCAGTCACCGTCGGGAATACAGGAAGGAGAGCAAGTATCAACAGGCATCTACGTTTTCCTGGAGAACCTCAAGCCCAGGGCTGGCACCTTCTCAACGCCTTGTGCCAGCAGGCAGTTCAATCCCACACCCTGTCAGAGGACAAGGATCTCATAGGTCTTTCCCACCCTGGCGTGCCCGTACCCACGTAACCCTGAAGAGCCAGCACTCTGTAGTCATGTAGATCACAACCAAAACTCCCTCCGCAGGAGATATCTGCTCTCCTGCTGAAAGAGTTTGTGCCAAGTTCCTTCCCATATGGCTTTTGCCAGCATAACCATCCCTGGTCAGGATGCCTTTTGGCTATTGCTCAGATGTTAATGAAGTCAATGACTTTGGACCTGAAGAAGAAAAAAAAATTATAGGCTTCTGCTCAACTGCCAGTTAACAGGACAAACAAGCAGCAGTCTGACTCCAACATCCTCCTCCTCCCAAATCTACCCTGGGACCACCTGAAGATGCAGGCGTTCAGGTCACACCTCTCTTCTCTGGGCAAGTATCCGCTTCAGAGCCTGACCTGGCCAATGGCTGAGCCAACCGAGTGCCAGCCATCATGCTCTCCTTGCGCATGGAAACCACATCTCATGGCCAGAGCCGTGCTTGGAAAGACAACAAGTCAACATGCCAAGAAAAACCACGGCCAAGTCACCCTGCCACTGACAAGCCAAGGTCCTCGGCCGCTCTGCCATGCCAGCAGATTACAGCAGTGTTAGGAGACGGATGGCTGATGGGCTGGATTTTGCTGCTGGCCATGGGAAGGGTAGCTTGGGGCCTTCCTGTCCTTCAGGGTTCATCAGCCAAGCCAGCTGTAGTCAGTCATCCCCTCACCTTGGCTCGTGAGCATCTGCAGCAGTTTTGGGGCTACCTGCTTATCCTCTGCTCAGAGCTCCTCTCTTTTTGGTCTTGTTAAGATACTGAACAACCTCAAAACAGAAGCAGACTGAGAAAACTAATCAAATCATCAGCCAGCGCTGACCTGGGTTTTGGTTTCAAGCAGGGGAAGATCCCTCTAGACCATCCAGTACTACACTGAGAGATGTACTTCTATGCCTCTGCTGAGGAGAGATGATTATAACCCCAGAGAGGCCAAGCTTGCTGGTCGCCAAGCTTGCTGGTCGCCAAGCAGGGACACAGACACCAGCCCACAACCACGTCCAACCTCACTGCTGGCTCTCCTTGACCAATATTGCTGACAGCCACCAAACAGACTCTCATCCTGAACTGGCATGCAGACCAGCCACCAAAATTATCTGCTTGCTTTCTTGCTCGCCCAGCTCCATCCTTTAAGCAAGATAAATAACCCCAGCAGAAGCTTGCACATCCAATGTCACCTGCCCCATGCAGTATGGTGCCCACAACCGCAGCAAGTGGCTGGAGCATCCCACCTCCCTGAGCAGCTCATGACCCCACAAAGCCTCTCCACATACTCAGTGACATTTGCAAATCGAGAAGGTGCAAGAGGCAAACCTCTAGACAGAGGAGCAGAGAGGAGATCACATCCACCCAGCAGCTTCTGCCTGCTCCCATGGGGGTGGCTGCCAGTGGGGAACAAAAACGTGACCCCCACGTACAACTCGGAGATCTTCTGGCTCTGCCAGGGGAGGTGGATTTGCTCTTCCAGCAGGAGAACACAAAGCACCTTCTGCCTGCATGCATGTATCCCTCTCCTTGTCCTCCTGCGTCTGTCCTGCCTCTGGTTGGCTCGTCAAAGCACATCTACTCCACTGAGTGTTAAAGATGGCCTGGAGGTAGCTGGTCCAGCAGTGGCTGGACCACAAGGTCCCCTCTGCCAGCAGCACAGCTCTTGTTCTGTGACTCTTTTTGCCATGTGCCACCTCTGACCTCCCCACCAGCAGGACCAGCTCTCCCCTAGGAGCCCATCCCCAGCTCTCCATCACCACCTGTGACAGACCTGCCCCACAGACGGTGCTCCAGCTGCATCCTGTGGGATTTGAGAAGGGTTTTTTTGGCATTAAAAAAAAAAAAAATCCCCATGAGCCTGCCGGAGAGGAGGACTGCACCCCCGCAAATCACCCCCCCAAAATACAGCAACCCCATCCTGTGCATCTCGGAGGATCCGAAAGATGCTCAAAGGAAGCACGAGGCTCCTTCAAAGGGACTCAAGAAAGCGAACCACTCATGAACATCACGTTTTTGCAAGCCAAAAGCAAGTCCCCGGGTAACGAAAGAGCCGGAGAGGGACCGGCAGGGCCGCCTGATTCTGGTGGGCAGGAGAAAAGCCAGGGCAGGGATGGGCAGCGCTCACCCCCAGCACCCCGGGAGCGGCAGCCGTGTGTGCATGCCGAGGACCTGTGGGTTTTGAAACCGTTCAGCTTCCTTCCCCTCTGCGACAGATACCACAGCACAGGAGCGTTTAATTACAGTTCCAGCTCCGCTAACTATCCCCTGGTCACATTCATAATCTGTGCTACACCACGGTGCATAACAAGCAGCTCGTTGAGATCTCTCTCATAAGCAAGGCAGCCTGATGGGATTTCATATTTCACCCTGCACTGGAACCAACAGCCTCGTTCAGCAACCGTGGGGAGACAACGCAGCTCTCCTGCTCCCTTGTCCAAAGCTCAAGAGCAGAACAGAAAGGTCCAGGGTGGCTCTCCAAGGGAGAGGAGCCGCCTTGCCAGCACACATCCAAAAAAAGCCGAAAGCTATGCCAGAGGAAGAGACAGGTGGATCCATCCCTGAATTCAGCTCCCCCCAACATGTGTCTTATCTCCCGGTGCCACAGCTTTTCATCCTCCTGCTTTATCGAACAAGGTCAGGATATTCACCCGCTGGTGGCTGAATGATGGCCGGGGGGGAGCTGGGGCGGCTTTGCCGGCCACTCTCACCATCAGCAGGTGCCCAGCTCCCTCCACCGGGCCAGAAGGCAAGGGAGATACCAGCATCAGGGCCGCAGGGCAGCACTCATCCCTCAAGCAGCGGCTTTTGCATCTCCTCCAGCTAGCAGGGATGGAGCTAGAGGAGATCTCCAGCTCCCCAAAGCAAACCCTGCACCCTCCTGGCTTCCAGCTCCAATGCACGCCACCCCCCAAGCAAATCACTTAACATTTCTGGGCCCTAAATCCCTTTTGCAGAAGGAAAATTTATTTCTCTTTCATTGCCAAGTAGGCTCGAAGATTAAATGCCGGCGAGTGCAAACGCAGACTCTGCCTGCTCACTGCTGGAGGGAGCTTATATGTTTCCAGCAACATCTCTGCAAGAGCTGGATGGGGTGAAGCTTCCCCGTACTGGTGCTGGCCATCCGCGCCTGCCTGCCGCTGCCTCCCCTAATGAAAGCCCTTTGTGTTTCTCGCAGAGGCTTTCCCATCACAAGGAACGTGCTTTCACCACCACTGAGGACAGAAGTGGAACAGAGCCAAGCCCAGGCGGCGGCCAGCACAGGCGCTGCTCGATGGGGAAAAAAGCAAATCCACCCAGAGCCCAGGGCGATGCCTACAGCGCCATGCGATGCCGGTCCTGGGTGGGTAATTAAAACCTACCCCTCGTCACAGCCCTCACTTGAAGGTGGGACGGGGTCCCACGTGAAGGGAAGCGTGGTGGTGGGTGCCAGCATGGGGAGATGCACACAAAGCAGCTCCTGCCATCTTAGAGCTGTGCCAGCGCAGCTTCGTTAACATCAGTCACTCTTAAGGGGACTAAGGAGACTTCACAGCAGCAATTAGCTAATGGGAGAAAGAGAAGAGGGCACAACAAAAATAAAACCACCGTAGTAATTTTGGTGCCAACCCCTAAACCACCCAGACCACCCACTCATATTTATGAGAATTTTCGTTTGCTCCCAATAATTCAAGTCAACGGGCAAGAAAAGTGCATTTTTCAGCAATAAAAGCCAACAGGGATGCCAAAAACCCAGGAAGAGCAATCAGCAGAGACAGTTGTGGTGCAACTACAAGGACAGAGAGGGTGTGAACAACCACGTGGTGTAGGGCACCCACAGAGCTGCAGCCCGTTTGTCAGCGAGGACCTTGCAGTGGTCAGCGTGAGACCACTGATGCACCTGAGACAGTGTTTGGCTTCCAGTGTATCCCCACGTTAACGAGCTATGTAGCACAGCGGCCCATTTTTCTCATCTAGGAGGGTCCTTCAACTCCTGCAAACGCAGAGAGACGACAAAAGCCAATGGGGAGCCTCATCACTGGTCACAAACTCTTAGCTGCCATGTGCCAGGAGACAAAACATGGACCAAAACTGCTCCATCACAGGAGCATTGCCCGAGGCTGCAGCCAACACATTCCATGTTGTTGCATGGCTCAGCCCAATGTTTGGGAGCTTTGATGCTGTCACTCTTGTTCTGCTTGGTCACCACATCACCAACAGCTTTGCTTTTTCAGAGTAGGACCTGGGAACATGAGCTTCCAACTCCTTGAAGAGAGATAACCAGGGAGCACATCCACCCAGTTGATGAGCATCTTTGGTGGGCAGCTCCAAACCTCAAACAGCAGCATCCGAGGTGCCTCTCCCCCACCGCTAGTGACCTTGGCAAGGATTTCAAAGAGGAACCGAAGTCTCCTCCAACCTGACACCCAAAGCCAGGTATGCAGACCCTGAAGACAAATCCCTTTGTTGGTACTGGTGCCCACCACGCCTACGATTCAATCTTGAATCTACTTGCAAGCATTGCTCAATAAGCTCCAGACTCACCCAGAGCTCCCGGTCACATGCCCCAGTGACAATATCCTGACACACTGGAGGCACACATCCCCAGGCAGTGTGGACGAGGCTCCAGAAGACCCCCTCTCCCCAAATAGCACGGGTGGCAATGAACCCTCACTGTTAGCCAGCTGGACTTGTCTGGACCCCAGCAAGAAAGCAGCCAACAAGAGCTTCCAACAAAGCCCCGCGTGCAGGGAAATAACGGTGGCACAAGTGTCAGGTCCAAGGATGGAGCAGGGAGTGTGGTCTGGGCACCAATCCTGACACTGTTGCCCGTTGCTCTTCCCTCTTGCCTAGGTGGAGGTTGAGGTTGCTGACATCAAGATGTAAAACAAGAAATCTGTTTTAGAAGAAAGTTTCCCTTCTCTGGAAAAACGCCAGCTTAAATAAAGGCCGCCAGTTATTGCTACAGACTGCGGGAACGCACTCAGGAGGACACTGGGTTTCTTAGTCGGCAAATCCAAGCCCACAAGACATCAGGGCAGCTGGTCCAAGGACAAAGGAGGATCGTCATTTCCAACAGCCCCCTCTCACAGGAAGCAGTAAATGCCACAAGAGGGAAGGATCAATGCTTCCACATGCCGCAGAGTAGAACAGGCTCAGCATAGCACTCCCTGAATTCGCTCTGCAGAGAGGACAAGAGAGCGTGGGACCTTGTTGCCAGTGCCACCACCAGAAGACCCAGGCAATTTCGATGGAAACTAAGAATTTTTAGAGAGCAGTGGTCCAAATTTCCCTCCTTGGATGATGCTGCTTCTCCTTGAGAGCCGGCAGGTAAAGCCAGCCCCAGGCTGCAAGGCAGGCTGGGAGGGAGATGGCAAGCACACACCCTGATGGTCTGGACTGGCTCTGCCACCCAAGACTCTCACCATCACCCTGAAACCAAACCAGGAGAGCCCAATTCCCCACCATGCTCCTTGCTGGCTTGTCCTTGGTGCTCCTCACCATCTGCTCTTGCTCCCCCCCAGTCACCTACCCGATACTCATGGCCTCTGCCAGCCGCGAGGCCGCTGACGGCACAGTTGCCTGCGCATCCTCTCCCGGCCATGCTAAGCACCTATGTCCCAGCTCTGAGGTTCAGCTGTCCCCCTGGGCGGAGGGGCTTTGCTTCCATCCATCCATCCCCCTTCTTCCCCTGGCCAGCAAGTCCCTGCAGAACAGCGAGAGATGGCAGGCAAAAGACCGGCACACGGCAGCACGTCGGCTGGGGTCGGTGGCCACTTTTCAAACCCAGACTCATCTTCAGCTGGGAGTTTTGGGGAGGACCTGGCTGGGGATGTCTGTCCCAGCTGCACGTGATCAGGCCACAAGAACCAAAGCCTAGATGAGGACTTCTGCATGAAGCTCATGGCCCCACCGCTGAACACAGAGCCGGTCACGTTTAACAGGTATACCGCGGTGCAACAGCCCATCCGGTAACACTGGAGGTACAACATTCCACCGCGGCAGCGACGAGGGACCCATCCAAACACCTAGGTGATCCAAACAGTCGTATGTGTATCAATCCTGACCACACTGCTGGAGAAATGCAGATATTACACAGCATGACCTCTGACGAGCTGCTTTCTCTCCCCAGCGGAGAGGGGAAGAAAATCCCTGCTTGAACACAACCAGTCTTACCTCAGTGCTTGCAGCATTTTGAGATCAAGAGGAGACAGACGCCGCAGAGGCACAGTCTTGCATATTACCGTGTCTTCAATAATGGCCGGAATAGTATTCAAAACAGACGTGCTGCCTCCAAGACACCTGTTCCAACCACTTACAAGACTGTCAGATCTGCTCTGGGAAGGCGGGGTGGGGGTGGGGGGTGGGGGGAGGGTTGC
>VFFE01004103.1:0-26140 GCA_008921705.1 Burhinus oedicnemus | reverse complement strand
GGGGATGTTTATACTTTTCAAGGACTTTGTTCAGCTTCCCAGAGATGCTGAGAAGGAGCATAGACAGAATAACAGAATGGCCAATGGAACATTCCGTACCCTGCTCAATATATAAATGGGGGTTGAACAGGGGGCTAGAATCCGCAGTCGCTGCTCAGGAAGGTACCAATTCACCAGGTGGTGAGAGTGACTTGTGTCATTATGAGTATTATTATCGTTATTTTCTTTTTCTGTTATTGTTCTATTAAACTGTCCTTATCTCAACCCACAAGTTTTTTCTTTCCCTTTCCCCTCCTTTTCTCCCTCTTCTCCCTGCCCTTCAGGGGAAGGGGGAGAACCACATGAGTGGCTGTGTGGTCCTGGCTGCCTGCTGGGGTTAAATCACGATAGGGAGTCAGCCAGTTTGGGAGTGGGTTTGGGGTCTCTCTGGTGCCCCTTTTCCCATCTCCAGGGCAGCACAGAGCCACAGGTGCTGGACACCAGGAGGTCAGAGCAGCCCAGTGAGTGGGGCCATCCTAGGCCACAGGGCAAAGCAGGGATGGAGCATGGGACTGGCGCTGTGGATGCTGCAGTACCACACTTGGGTCAGGACTAAAGCTGCTGGCATCACTTGGTGTTACACATAGACTCACATCAGTATTGGTGTTCGCTATATCCACATCAGAAAGTCTGAGTTTTCAAAAAAACGAATCTCTTTCTCTGGTTGATGTCAGAGCCTGAATTCCCACTGACAGAATTACGAACAGGATTCTACCTTTAAAGCATCAAATAAACCAATTGCTCTGTCTTGGTTGTTTTTTTCAGATGTCCGTACTCAGCGTGAATACGATGAGAGCCATATTATTACAGCACGCAGGATTGAACAGGTGAGGGGATTGCCGTTCGTGTAAACCATCCCTGGATTTAGCAATTAGCAGTAAGCCAAAATTGGCTTAAAACCCACGGGAACTGTCGCAGCCTCCCCTGCCTGTTCCAGCCATGTTCCATTTCTGCCACTGGGGGGGCGTATTCTGTCACAAAGCAAAGGTGGCTTCAGTAGCCCAAAGGATTGGCACATAGGAGCTATATATCAGGAAAAATATTGCACAAGAACTAACATGATGTAGCTTTATCTCACAAATGATAGTGCTGGCATCTTTACCACTGCGGCTGATGAAGCAATCTGGCATAGTTTGCGTCATTTCTGATTTCTAACTGGGTCTTCCAGCGTCAAGTACAGATGTTGCCCCAAATGCATCCGGTAGCTATAGATTAGTAACTTGCAAGATGTTGGTAGTGTTGATGCCACAAAAAAATGTGGAGCTATGCTCCTGATAGAAGTCTTCTGTGATTTTGGTAGAGTCCTACGGGGGAGTATCTGGTACCGGATTCAGAAGAGTTGGGGTGTGTCAGATACTGTGTGGTGTATGACTGCGAGACCAGCTCTTTGGAGTGCTGTGACTATGAGGAAGAGGAGAAAGAAAAAGGTACCCGTGACCCATGTCAGTCAAGACCTCACTGCTGGATAGATATTCTTCCCATACCTCATTTAATTTTATGACCTTATTGGAAGAGATGCAAATTTACCCAGTTTTATTTGAAAAATGAACATCTGTGCTATGCCTCTGTTTTTTCACTGTTTCATATGTTTTTAGGCTTCAAAAATCCAGATTTTATTTTAAAGCATTCTGGCAGGCTTGGTTTCCTATCCGTGGACTGACCCTCTAAAGCTCCTTGTCACGTGTGAGGAATGGGTTCTCTTTTTTTTTTCCCCACATTTCACTGAGATTGGGCTTGTTTAACAATTGCCTTTTAGGGAGGAGTGCTGCTTCAGAGATTGAAAACACTGACTCAAGTTCCGTATGTTCACAGAGTGAGTACTTCCTTCTTTGAGGATTACAAAAGGCTTTCACATTATCATATTTAAAAAGACTTAGATTTAATGGGGGTGATGATTTGATGGAGTTCACCGAGAAATGTGAAGAGCTGGAAACTTTTCCATGTAATTGTTCAGTCTTCCTTGAACCATGGAAATGTTTAGCTTTCATGCATCCTTTGGCAAGGAGTTCTGCCATATGCGGAACGACTTCTGTATGTTTGTTTGGCTCCTACTAGCTTTATAAAGGCTACTATATTTTTAGCAAAGATTTACATCATTTTTTTAATAAAAAAATCTGGGAGTGTAAGGAGAATGAATAAAGGGGAATGTTCATAAATGCTCAGCGATGAGACCGTAGCAAGGGAAAGTGTGAAGAATCAGAAGTGGGTTTCTATTGTGCTGATCTATTTCTAAAGCAGACATAGCTAGAGGCAAGTGGGATGGATCCCTTGGGAGAAGGAAGGGGAGCAGCCATCTCACAAAATTTGCTTCACTGAGGGGAGTATTTAAAACACTTGTGAAGAATTTATTCAAGATACCTCCTTCTTTTTCCCTTTGCCTAAAGCAGACTGAAAAAAAGGGCCTCCATAAAACTAAGATTATTAGATTTAAATTAATAATACTTCCCTATTATGGGAACATTTCCTGAAGAATAATGGGGTGAGGAAAAAAAACTTTATCTCGACCTACAAAAGAAACCAGGAGAGGAGTAAAAGATAAGGACAAGAGGCATAAGCAGTGTGCCTTGCTATTGACCTGCAGCAACAATTGAAGAATCAGTTTAGCTTTTAACAAGGCTTTCTACAGACCATTAGATGAAATGAAAAGGAGTTTGCTGTCGGTGTCAGTGGCCCAGATGTGACCGCCAGTGCTGTTGGAGGCATTCTAAACCTGCCCTGGCAAATAGCTTTTTGATCTCATTAGATGCTGAGGAAGGAACTGCCATCCAATATGCCAGAAGCTTACAGCAGTTCACCCGCCATCCCGTGCTGGTCCTGAGGGGAGGATACAAATATTTTTCAGCTTGCTATCATTTTCTGAGGACTCAGAAGATATTGTGGATGCCTCAGGTGAGAAGAGATTAATTTGCACGTAGAAGACATTAGCATTCATATTCAACTGATGATGGCTAATGAATTCAATTAAATGGTGTTGTAAACCTGGCATCAGAGTATTTTCAAGCAAAGGAATTAAAATATAATTTGAGTTACTGTGCTTTCCCTGAGTCTCACCACTAATTCTTTTACAGCCACACCTTGCCTTTTTTATCCTTCTTCTATTGTGTGAAAGAAAGCTCATGAAAACAACCTGGGAAAGTTTCTCTGATAACCCCGAAACTGGCCTACCGGAGAGTACAGATAACTAAACAAATAGTAGCAAATGATGAAAAGAAGAAGGTTCCTCTCTGACACATGGTTATCTGGGATGTTACACAGTAAATGTTTTCAGACAGAAGTACAATTCCTATCAAGCACTGTGTTCCATGACTATAAAGCTTTTTATCGGGAAGGATCACAAAGCAAGTGCTGCTGCATTATTTCAACAGGCCCAGAAAGAAAACAGCCATCTACTGGAACAGTGGTATCCTAATTGTTTGGTTTCACCTACAAACAATGATCTATTTAGCTTATGAGAAACAATTACACTTTTTTCACATCTAGGACAGGACCTGAGGCAGGGCAGATTTAGAGGGTACTGGACAGCAGAGAGCATCTCATCGCAACGTATCTTTTGTTTCTGTTGTACCTCTTCACTTCTGGTTCACATGAAATAGCTCATGACATGGTGCTAACCTGTGGGATGCTACAGTGCAGCAGAGAAAATCAATTCACTTTGTGCTTCTTTGTGAAGGGTAGCAAACCGCTGAACCTCCCCATCAGATTCAGCTGGACACAGAGTACCTCCTTGCCTCTCAGTTTAAGCTGCTGTCCTCTGTTGCTTTAAATTGTTAGGCTGCTGTTTTGTTCTGCTGTAGCATTAGCTGAGTATCAGCTAGGGATGTAGAGGCACTATCGACTACTTGTCTATTTTTATTCTCAGCCTTCACGCTGCAGACAGCGGAAGCAGCTGCAGACTTGCATTGTGCCACTACAGGGCACCTGCAGCTCTGCAGGTGGCAGATGATTTCATTTAGCCCTGCAAACACTAACCAGGGAGAACATCAAACGAATCTGTTATGCTGCAGTCCCTCCAGACAATGTAAAGAATATATGCCGTGTCCTGTTTAGTTAGGATTTGTTTCAAGTGATACTGCAATGACAACACAGCTGTTAATTATTATCACTAAATCTAGCAAAGACTTCAATATACAGAAAGTCCAGGTGATTAAATGAATCATTACACTAGAACGTGTCATGGGCTGTTCACTAAGCGTGTGTTCAATTCTTCACATGACTTCTGCTTAAGAACTTACCAAGCTAATAGGAGCAAATACACTCTCTAAACTCAGTCTATGGTTTCTCTCTGGCAGGAACTAGAAAACTTCCAGCCATACCCTGTAGAAATACTGCCTGCAAAGTTATACATGGGCAATTTCAAGCAGGCCTGTGACCAACAAATTCAGAAAGATCTGAAGATCAAAGCACAAGTCAACATCTCTGAACAGCGTGCCACATTGTAAGTGACATAGTTCAAGGTGTACCCTCGCCAATGTCTGTGCCTGTGAAAAAATTGAGGTGGCACAGCACCAGAGCCCATTTGCAGAGGAGTCAGTGCCTGTGAGCTTCCAAGGAAACCCCTGGTTGGAGGAAAAGTCTGCAGATTCAAGTGCTATTTCATGATTATTTTTCTGATCTCTACTCCAGAGTTAGCAGAGCAGCAATGCAGTCCTGCAGCCCTCTACCGTGACATGGGTAGACTGGGTGAGAGGAGAACTAGGAGGCCCTTGGCATTTCAAGTCTATTGCATACCATCATCCTTTGCAAAAAACCTACATCTCTGAATAGCTTTCAGAGCAAAAATCTTACAAACACATCAGTGTAAAAGCTAAATTACTGATGTTTCACATTGTTGGTCTTCCTTCCTTACCTACATCTGTCTGTGACCATTGTGCTCAGTCTATACGCCATGCTGGAAATGCCATTTCGCACAGTGAAAAATCCAGTGGCATTTCTCAAGGTCGTGGCCAAAACCAAGTAAGTAACAAATCCAGTTACCTATCCCAGTGCACGTGTACCAGCAGACATTTCTCATGCCTTTGGCTCCAGAGGAAAATATTCAAAGGTCTCTACACCGTGGGTAATCTTCCCATGCCCTCTGCATGACGTGCTTTCACATTTCAGAAATTCCTCACCGATGTTTTGCTCCATTGGTTCTCTGAGTTGAGTTCTCTGAGCTTGTGGAAGGAGGAGGATGCTGTCATAGAAAACCACATGAAGTGAATTGGGGGCTATGTTCACAAAACTGCCAACATGCATGCTGTGAAGACACTTGCTTTCAGTTCATCTGTTTTCATTTAGCTCTCAGATAAAGGAAGCTGTAGGTTAAGTTAAGACATCAATGCTGATATCATGTCGAATGGAAAATCAGTAATTAAACTGGTTCTGTATTACAAGCATCTTGGTGTCTACCATAACAAATCCCTTATCATAATGTTAATGATGACGATGACGAAAAACTCACACATGTAACAGCAAACAAAATTATCAGCTTGCCTCCAACAAACACATTTTCCAACCTGCTTCTCTGGTCCATGTCATGCTGTGTGCTCTTTTTCCAGGTTTGTAGAAGGTGGCAAATACCTCCATGTATCTGTTCCAGATTCACTCGAAGCAGATCTTTTTCCTATGTTTGCCACCATTTGTCATTTCATAGGTAAGTTGTTCCTAATCTGGAATTCCTGAGACCTTGCTCACTCTAGGACATTATATGGCAGTGACTGCAATTCACTCAAACAGGAAGCTCAGACAGGAGGGTCGTAATCTTTCAAGATCAGCATACTTCCAAGCAAGCCCACACCCTAATGGATACTGCCCCACTAACCAGCCTGATTGAGAGAGAGGAGATTTTACAGGGCATCTGACTCCAATGTTCCTACTCACTTTAAAGAATACCTCACTCTCCGGTAATAGCGAGCTTTCCAGTAGATCTGAGAAGGCTTTGCTGTAGGATGTCTATCAGGGCTTCACAGGATTACCTCCTATTCCTTTGTTCTGAAATTTTCTTGATTTATATATTTATTTTATTTATAAATAAATGTTCTTAAATTAAAAGCCCTTTGACTCTTCCCAACCCAAATCTTCAACCGCCAGAGCTTTATTTGAACAAGAGTGTGACACGCATTGGAGAACTTATCACAAGATGCTGCTAATCTTTGTGATTTGCAGTGCAGACCCACCGTAGGGCCTAGGAAGACTTTCAGGTTGGACGGCATAAACCTGCTTTGAGCTGATTACATCAGAGAGGGCAAGAAAAAACATACTCTCCAGCTCAGTGACTACAGCAGCACAGCAGACATAGCTCCTGCAGCTCCGTCCTGTGATGGTGTCCAACCGTGTTGTTCTCTTTTATCACACTTAACACCTGCCACAGACCAAGGCCTTGCTAACCTGAGTGTTGTACAGACCCAGAAGCAAAAAGACCACCCCCGCTCCAGGTATCTTATAATCCAAATACAAAATAAGAAATCACAACTGGACACAAACAAAGAAACAAGGAAACAATATTTGAGGGTATAATTTTGTAGTCCTGAACCAAATGTCATGATTTGCATGCATTGAAACTCAAATATCAAAATCCACTTACTTGCCTTTCATTCTGCCCCAGTTTTTTTCCCACTAGTATTTCAGAAGAAAGCGTCTTTCTCACATCAGTTTGTGGAAGTTTCCAAAACAGACTATGGGAGTTTATTAGCTGTAGCTCTTGTGGAAGTATATACTCTTTAGTTGACAGTCTAGAGTAGATTACTTAAACTGGAACGGTTATGGGTGAACACAAGACTAAAGCTCTCCACATACTCTCAGAGGACTGTGGGTATCCTCATGCCAGGTATATGTTGGAGTGAGGACATGTCTACTCAGGTCTTAGAACAGAAGTAGTATCTCACGATAGAAATAAGTCAGAAAACTCTGTTTTAGAGCTTGAAGAAAAAACCACAAAACTCCACAATTTCTCGACAGCAATAAAAGAAGAGGCTTTGCCCTATGAATTCTAGAGTTCAGTTGCTGATATTCCAAAAACATGTCATGCTGTCTGCTCTGGAGAGGGAGGGAAAGAATTCAAAAGGTTATTAATAAAATATGCAACCTTTCAGGCATAGATAGCAGACTTGATGTGGTTAGGAGTGAGTGACAGCATCCTCTGAAAGCCAAGCAGGCTTGGCTTTTGTAGAAAATGAGTTTGCTGATCTTAGCAATTTTCACTGCAACATATCCATCATAGAAACATCATAAAATCAGTGCCGTAGCTGGCATGTACATGTTTCCTGCTGGTGATCCCCACAGAGGAGTAAGGGATTTGAAGTCCCCTCCAGTTTGAAAGTTGATTTCTCCCGCTTCAGGGGCGAACACTTAGGCTTGTGTTCATCAGAAATTTCAATACCTTTAAACCTTTCTTGGTGGAGTTTGAGTAGCTGATGTGATGTTGACCACAGCTGATTGCTCACGGTAGGCCACTTTTCTTCAGTTATCTGATGTAAAGGTGACACTGATCTGTAATGAAGCATTGACTGGTCATTGTCATTTGGTTCTCGTCTTCAAAGCCACATTTTAACTCAGTGCATTTTTAAGAAAGGCAAATGCTTACAGAAACGGGAGCTGGCAGTGCCCATCTGCTGCTGTCAGGGTTCATGAGGGTTCCTGTCGCTCAGGCTGCTAGCCTGTCAGCTGTCACTGAATTAGCGCTTGACTGTACGATTGGAAGCTTGATTCCCCAGATCACTAATTTGTGATTGGCATTTCTTTACGCAGACGCTCAGCTGGATTGCGGAGCGGTGCTGGTGTTCTCCAGCCTGGGGATAAGCCGGAGCAGCACAGTAACCATCGCCTATCTTATGCATTCCTGCCAGTTTTCCCTGAAGGTACATCACTGTCATATTTCCCACAGATACTGGCTGGGTCTGCAGTTGATTTCTGTTTCTGAAGCCTCATTACTGTAGTAATGAGAAATACATTAGCTGTGCTTTCATGCAGACGAGCCACCTGATAATGTAACAGATTCTATTATATCAGCTTGCAGCTCCTTTATACTGTTAAGGAGGTGGTTTGGTGTGAAGTTGGATCTGTGAGTTCTTACCCTGGCACCTGTGATATTCTCGTATTTCTCTCCTTAACTACAGGGCTATAAAAACAAAGCTGTGGTTACAGATCTTAGCATTTCTGCTCTCCTGGGTCTGAGAAAGACAGTATCTGGAAGCTACTGGAGTTAATCCCATCTCTTAATACCATGGGGTTACAGGGAAATTCAGAACCCAGTGCTTGCAGGGCTCTGATTTACCACTGAGCTCGCCAGCACTGGCTTCTTCCAAAATCCTATTTTATTTCTCTGGAAGCAATCCCCTCCCACGGGTAGTACTGTAGAGAAATCTGGAGTGGGATAACACCAGCCCAGGAGGGATGTACAGGTTAAATGGCCAGTACACTTTGTTCCGTAGCTCTGAATAACATAAGAAAAATAATGAATGATGCCTGAGAATGAGCCGGCTGTCCAATCGTCTGGTGGCCTCTCCCCAGGTGCCAGGCCCTTTTTCCCTCTGCATACAGCGCATGGGCATTGTGCGGCCACCATAGCCACCATCTCCTGGTGGTGCCTGCTTAGCACAGAGCGGGCTAGTTCCCATGGGAACTGAAAGGTATCTCCTTAAAAATCTTGTCCTTGTTTGGAAAGTGTTTCCTCCTTTGGGAGCTTGAAAGGATTGATCCAAGCTTCACTGAAGCTGGGCCTGTATCTAATCATTTAATTGATTTTGTGCAAACATTTGCAACATAAGAGGAAAACTCTTCCCATCGCTGTGTGCCAAAGGGTAATTTCAGGTTGAGCATGCCAACAGGGCTGCAGATGCTACTTCGTCTCTGCTATTAATGCTGGGTGTGATTGCTCCTGCACACTGATAACCATTCCCGTGCACGCCAAATTACTGGAGGTACTCGCAATGGCAGCGCAAAAGTCAAAGGCTGATCCTTGCAATTTCTCTCCGTTGGTATCAACAGGTTGGTCTCAGCATTTTGCCAAGTGCCAAAAAAAAGAAGAAGAAAAGGTTGACAGGGCAGCGGCATGCTGTGGCTGGCCTGGGCGGTGCTTGCCCACTGTTGGCTGGGCAAAGGTTTCCTGGGGGATTACCCTGGCAGACAAGTTTGTTTCTTGCAGCCAAAAGCAGCGCAACAGATTCCCGTGTGATCCTTCACCCAATCTAGGCAAAGAACTTTGAAAGCTTCGAAAGACATGGATATTGCAAAAGAAAGGCGGGTTTGGGATGTGCGGCCCCTGATTCTATTAGTAATTGATATGTGAGTAGATCTGTTGAGTTCAGGGGAACTACAGACATCCACACTGTGGGCCCAGAAGAGTAAATATTGAAAGAACAGCCTTGGAGCCTGCAGAATCACTGAGATTAGAAAAACAAACTAATGGAGCACTATATTCTAACCTTTGGTCTCATTACACTTAAGCAATCCTCCGAGTGTGGGGAGAAGTCTATTTTAAAAGCGGGAAGATGAACACTGCTGGGTAAACCCAAGGATACAGCTGGAGTAAAGCGGAGTAATGCCAGTGGATCTGCCCTGTGTGTAGCAGAGCTCCTAGCTGATTACATGGAACTCACAAATAATTAAGATGGCTGTAATTAATGCAGTGAGATAACTGGAGCTTCACAGCTGCTCTGCCACATCAGGTCACACCAATCCCAAAACATGATAACCTTTGTGGCTTACCTGTGAATAGCTGATTACTTCACTGCTTTGCTTATCATCCATGGAAGAAACAGCATCTTTGAGTGAAAATCCAGGACTGCATTGCTCCATCGGTGTGAAATAACCCCAGGTACCTGCCAGGTAGCAAAAGCAGCCTGAGCTGTCCCTGTATCCAGGAGAGCAGAGTACGGAGGTGACAGTCTTCTCTAAAGTTCACATCTGGATCCAGTCTGTCCCTGCTTTGGTAGCCAAAGTCTTATCTGCAGGTTCTTGCTGTCCAAACAGGGAGTAAATACAAAGCTGTGTCATCTACAAGTGTAGCTGCTTCACGTACATACCCGAGATTCACTTTCAGTACAAATTCCCAACACTTCTTTGTTTTCCCTCTGTTTCCAGAGAGCTTGGGACTACGTTCTGAAATGCAAAACGAACATGAGACCACACCGGGGCTTTGTGAAACAGCTCTCAGACTGGGAGACCAAAATCTACGGGACCACAATCACAGATGTCTCTGAACCAAACTACTGACAGGTAGCAAAGAGAAGACCCGGCGGGGAAAGGCGCTTCCCTGTCCGTACCACCGTGCCGGCAGAAAGTGACTTGAACGCTGTTTGAAAAAAGATCTTAATGTAATGGAAAGACTTTCCTCGTTAGCTCCATATTATTTTGGGTCAAATTTTGGAGCCATTAGGGGAACTCAGCTGTGCTGTAGAAGGTGGCAGGTGGCAGTTTGGGGAAAGCAAATCCTGCAGGATGTGGCCCATTACGCACCACTCATCTCTCTTGTAAGCGAAGGGGATTATAACCGTGTTACCGGGCATGCTCCTTACCCCAGGTACGGGGAAGTCATTAGGGTTATCTCTGAAAAGGTTTGTCGATTCATAGCCTGGGATGGTAAATTTAGAGTTTGACTGTGCCCATGTCCAGCCCGGCGAGGTGACGGCAGGATTTCCCTGTTTCAGAGTCCCTCCGCTCTGCGCATGCCTTCCCAGCTACCCGCAGACACCGGCACGGCCTCTCGCAGACCCACTGTTTGGATTGTCCAGCAGGACCACGCTTCCCACTTGCCACCTTCTAATCCCACCGAACCTCTTGGCGTGGCTGGTAATTTTGACGCATCAATCCTGTTACGGGATACTATACTCCTATACACCGAACTGTCCTTTCTCTCGCCGCGCTGTGAATTCTTCGCATTGACATCACAGAATAAAACATTACAGAAAACGCTCCTGGGCATTCCTTGCACTCAGTGCTAAGGATTTAATGGGGATTTTCATTTTAAAGCATCCCCCCTGGTTTCTAATTCAAATACGTGCAGTCAGAGGAGCCAACCTTTACCGTTCTGGTGGTGAATTTACACCAAAACCCGCCTGAACTGGCAGCGGACCGGCCCTCCGGGCTTCAAACAGCCCTGCGCGCCCGGGAAAGCGCTGTGATTTTTTTTTTTATTGTTGTTCCTCCTTATTCCAGGCTGCTATTTACAAGGAAAACCAGAATAAAGCTGACCACGCCCCCGGCCACGCCCCCGGCGGGGCGTGCCCGGAAGCGGGGCGGGAGGCGGTGGCCGCCCATCGCCGCGGGCCGGGGCCGCTCGCCCGCCGCCATCGCCGCCATGGCCTCGGTCGCCGAGTGCCTGCGGGAGTGGGAGGAGCTGCAGGACGGCTACCAGCGCATCCAGGTACCGCCGCCGGGCCCCGCCGGCCACGGGCCCCGGGAGACCCCGGCCCCGGGCCGTCCTCTCCCCCCCGGGAGACCCCCGGCCCGGGGGCTCGGTGAGCTCAGCCACCGGTCGGGGCCGAGCGGGGAGGGACGGGGCCGCGGTTGCATCAGGGCTCGCCTCGGCCCCCGAATCGTTAATCTCTGCGGTTGGGCGATGGGGCGCAGAGCCGGGGCACCCCGGGGTTACTGTCAGCGGGTGCCCCGGCAGCATCCCGAATGGGTGCCGGGGGCAGCCAGGGTCTCCCTGTTCGCATCCCGGTCGGTTTTGCCCGTGTGTCCCTGCCCCAGCCCTCGGTCGCGACTCATAAACGAGCCCTTGTGCTTCTGGGAAAAGGGTTTCGGAGCAGGGCGTGGGGTGCCAGGCTGTGCCGGGCCACCGCCACGGAGCTGCTTAAAGCCTTGCCTGGATGCGGGGGTTTGGCGAGAGCTGGGGCTTTCCAGGGCTGGTCAGTCTAATTATCCAGCCTGCGACGGACCTGGCATGGAGACGCGAGCTCGCTGGGTTTTTCAAGGCTTGGAGCAGCGCTGCCTGGCATGACATGTCTGGGAATGAGGCGTGCAGATGCTGTTTCACGCTCCTTATCTGTCCTCTCAGCCGGCCTCCAGCAAGCCCGAAGCCAGCCTCGCAGGGGAGGTGGCCCATGGAGCAGAGGCAGCCAGGAATGCGGCCATGCTACAGCCGAGCACCTTGTCCTGATGCCTCCCTCGACCCCAGGCACCCTCCCTCCAGTGCCCCGTCACCCACCAGGGCTGGCTGGGGGCTCTGTGCCGGGAAGGTGACTGGTATCGGAGACGTTTCCACCTGCTTTGTGTAATCCCCAGGGTGCTCGCTGCCCGGGGAAGGAGTGGGCAGGATTCAGCTCAGGCAGGGGTCACCCAAGGAAAAGGTTGGCTAACCATCTTCTGCTGCGGTTCAGATCAATCAGCTGCATCTGCACCAGTTCCCTTTCCCCCTCCTTCCCCCCCGGGGAGCGGGGCGAAGCGGATGTTGTTGCGGACACACCACAGCTGTGCCCAGATCTGGGGCAAGGGAGGCTTTGAGAAACCTCCTCTTGCTCCATAGGGGTTGCGTGGATGTCCTGGGTGGCATGCTTTGAACCCTGCATGCAGCCACGCAGTGCCCTTTCCTTTGGAAACCTTCTCCTGGGGTGGCTCCTGATCTGGGCTGTGTCCGAGCGTGGTGCTCAGATGGCTTACAGAGCAGCGGGAGCCAGGCTGGAACTGCTAAAGGAGCTGTCACAAAAGCCGCTTGCTCTCAGTTAACTCCAGAGCAGGAGAAGGAGGTGACTCCAGATGGGAGCAGGAAAGCCTGATGGTCGAGCAGGGAATGTCCTGTGAGAGATCAGGGCCATAAATCACTGTGGGGGAGCCGGGGCTGTCTGGGATCCGTTCCCACCCTGCCGCTGCTTGTCACCGGAGGGAGAACGAATTGTTTCGCTCCTCTGCGTCTTGGTTTCACCTTTCTCCTTTGGGAACAACTTTGAGATCTGCTGATAAAGTGCTTGATAAGAGCTACAGAGGCTAAAATGTGTGTACGTCAAGGTCTAGTCCAAGGGTTATTGCGAGCAGTGTTTAATTCCCTGGTGGAGGTGGCGTTTGGGCTGCCCGTGGTCGAGGTGAGGCTGTTTTCCAGCTGACCTGGACAAGAAGGAGCATTGATCCAGCATGCTCTCTCCTTTCCTTTCTAAATATAGCGGAAGAATGGCATCTAGCCTTACCCAGGTGCGGTTGGGTTACTGCCACGTGAGGAGCCGGGCAGTTGGCTGCAGCCCTGCTGCGAGTCTTTGTCTGGCTCATTGATGGGCTCCTTCCAGCTTCCCGGGAGGGTGCTCGGCATGGAGCCCCAGAGCCACAAGCTGGGGCAGCAGCGGGTGCTGCACCAACCTCCAGGCAGAGAGCCCATCCCAGCAGTCAAAGCCACCGCTCCCGGGTGGCTGTGGCTCTCGGTTGCAGCACTAACCCCAGCAGTGTTGTTTCCCCCGAGTCTTTCCTATGCCCTGTGAGCAGTCAATAGTTTCCCAATCACGGGAGCATCCCCGCAGCGAGACCGTGTTGCCGGCTGGACTTTCACAGCCCGCAGCTGGAGGGGGGCTGGACACAAGCCATGTGCGAGGGCAGGACCAGGCTGTGTTGTGGGGATGTGCCTGCACCTGTAGGTAACTTCCTTGGGATTGGGGATGGATGTACCCCGCGGCTGCTTCTGCCCCTGTGGAAGCAGGGACGGCTGCAGGCTGTCCCCAAACACCCCTGGCCTTCTGCAGCCACCTCTTGTCTTACCCAGCCTGATGTGCAGGTGAAGTTAGAGATAATTTTTAACAGATGCCCCCACAGAGGACCCAAGGACAGGGATGGCTGGGCAAGCAGCTGTAATGCATGCTGGTCTCTCCTTCCCAGGATAATCACAAGCTGTACAAGCAGAAACTTGAGGAGCTAACCAAGCTGCAGGACGGGATCTCCAGCTCCATTGCACGGCAGAAGAAGCGGCTGAAGGAGCTGTCATTGTCCCTCAAAAAGTAAGTTGTGTGTCCTGCAATGGTGCAGGATGGGAGGGGAAAGCAGCACGGATGGAGCTATTGAACTCATCTCTCCGTCTGCGATACAAATGTTACTGCAGCCTCACTGGTGGCAAAGTGCTGTGGAGGTCTGGACTCACCCAGGCCTTCCAGATCTTCCTTGGCTTCCCCGATTTGAGCCTTTTTTGCAGTTCAGAGCTTGCAAGGGCTTTGCAGGTAACTTGTACTGGCCTCTGTCCTGCACAAAGCTCTCTCCATCCTTTCTTGAGGAGAAGATGTGTCTGGCCTCCCCTCGCGCTCATTCCTGTTTCCTTTTCTTGAGCAAAATCCCAGCCTGACGTAGAGGAGTTCACCCTGGAGATGGAATCATGGACTTGCCTGCAGTCCATCTTCCCTGTCCTTGGCGTGTCCTTGTCTGTGACAGTTCTGTATCAAGAGCCAGTACGTGCTGTTTGCATTACGGAGGCTATCCTGATCCTAGCGCCTGTGTTTCCCCCCCAGATGCAAAGCCCACGTGAGTCCCGAACAGGAGGAGTCCATCCAAGAGACTCAGAACCTAATAAAAGAGAGGCAGAACGTTTTTTTTGAGATGGAGGCCTATCTGCCAAAGAAGAATGGGTAAGAGACACCTCGTTTCTGGGTGAAACACCCGGTCCTCCCTCCGGCTGTAATGCTGCAAGGCACAAACCTGCTGTCACCCTGCTCCTGGGTGTCACAGCTGTGCTGCTTCCCGAAGGATGCCTGGGCAGGAGGCAGGCTGAGCCACTGCAGCTTTGCCCTTGTCCCTCTTCGCTCCTCTCCCTGCTCGTGGCCTTCACCTGCCCTTGAACGGTGGCTGTGCGTGGGGGGGGAGCCCCCATGAACGCCCCGGTGCCCACGGGAGGTGGGGTGTGTGTTTGGCTGCCCGTCCCCCTGCCCTTGGGAGGAGATGCCAGAGCGTTTGTGCCAGTCATGCCACCTGGCAGCTCCGAGTGGAAAACAGCTGGGGACTCATTCCCAGCCCCGCAGCCTCAGCAGTGGCACAAGAGAGGACAGCTCTGCCTCGCCTCCGCGGCAGCGCTGCCAGCTCCTGGGCAGGCGCCCGTCCTAACGCCTCTGCTCTCTCCCCAGGTTGTACCTGAGTCTGGTGCTTGGGAACGTGAACGTCACGCTGCTCAGCAAGCAGGCCAAGTACGGCCCTCTCGTCACTGCTGCCACGTGCTTTGCCTGGCTTAGGATCCCCTTGTCACCAGGAAACGACGACTTCTCCTGGGCTGAGCTGCCGCATGTGCAGACACGTGGCTGGCTTGGCCCGCCTGGTGCAGATTCCCTTCCTGGGCTGTCCCCTGCTTCCTCTCCTAGAATCAGCTGAGTCCTTGACTCCCCCTTATGCTCCTGCCACTGGGCTGGGACGGACTGTTAGCTCTGACAAGCTAAAAAGGGCCTGCCACCGAAGCTGTGTCCAGGTTTCCCCCACATTAGGGACTTCTGGGAGAGACAAGCTTGTGCAGCCACTGGCGAGCCTCCTCCTCTTCCCTTGGGAAACACCAACGGCTGGTTTTGGCCCACTAGAGCCCCCCACATGCTGGGACAGTAATGCCACAGGTGCCCAGCCAGGAGCCCGTGTCCCCCTCCCTCAGTTCCCCAGGCCTCCCCTTGAAGAGCTGAGCAGACACCAACCTGCCCAGCTTCCCAGAGCCACCCACCAGGTTGGCATGGTTGGGGGGTGACTTAAAGCTGTGTCACTGCCTGGTGTGCTCTCCTTTCAGAAATATCCAGGGGATAAGGTTGTTCCTGAGCATGTCCCACATGTTCCCAATGGAGCATCACTTTTGTCCAGTCAAGTGGGATGGAAGGACAGAGAATTCCAGTAGGCACCTTGCTCCAAGCCTGTCCTTGTGCTTCCCTGTAGGTTTGCATATAAAGATGAGTATGAGAAGTTCAAGCTCTACCTCACCATCATCTTACTCATCGTGTCCTTCTCTTGTCGGTTCCTCCTCAACTCCAGGTGAGTCTGGCTTGGATGGCAGGCAGAGATCTCCTGCCAGGGCCCCCGTGTCCTCCTCTCCCATCCTGAAAAGTCCAGAGCTGAACAGAAGATCCTGACAAAGGATCTGGCCACTGCCCTCGAGGTGGGGTGGCTTTTGTGGCTGCTGTGGTCTTGCTGTGGCCATGTTGGATGGTGGAGAAGCAGGTTTCCCTGCCCGCAGGGTGGTTGGGCGTCCTGCAGCGATAGCTATCTTGGTGCCTGTGCCCTCAATGTGCGGGTGGTGCCTCTGCTGCTGCATTTATACCCTTTGTTTGACACCAGGGTGACAGATGCCGTCTTTAACTTCCTCCTGGTGTGGTACTACTGCACCCTCACCATCCGGGAGAGCATCTTGATCAACAATGGATCCAAGTGAGTCCCTTGGGCTTGGGCAGGGGGTCATGCAGCGAGTTGGTCCTTCTCTGCAAGGCCGAGGAGTTGGGACCCATGGGACCCATTGTGTAGCTCCACACTTCCCAAGGGAGCAGCTCCCTCCTACTCAGGGTGTGTAGCAAACCCTGGTAATGAGCTGTAGGAGCGGGGCAGGAGGAACTCCCCGTGCGGAGGTGGTGGGGGAAGGTGGAGCAGTGGTTGGAAGCGCCCCAGCCCCTGGGCGCTGCCTGGACCGGAGGCACTGGGTCCTGCTCCATGCATGGCCGTTTCGTAACCAGCCCTGCTCCTTACCTTGCCCTGGGAGCTGGAGGGTGGCTGGCACTGGGCTGGCTCTGCTCTCCTGGTGTGTGTGTTTGGGTCTTGATTCACGCTCAAGACCTGATGCCCTTTGCCTGTGTTTACCTTCCAGAATCAAAGGCTGGTGGGTTTTCCATCACTACGTCTCCACCTTCCTCTCAGGTGTCATGCTGACGTGGTAAGTCTGCCTCCCCCCAGCCTGCTTGGGCTGTGGCCAGCTGAGATGAAGCTTCGCTGCCCTAACCCATAGTCACAGTCCTGCTCTGTGGATGTTGAGGTCGAACAGTCAACTCCACATGTTCCTCAGCAGACCTAGCCGCCCTAAATGAAAGCAGCTGTCAGCACCTCTGTGTGACAGGCAGCACAGGCAGGGTCCCTGGGCTGGGAAAAGTGAGGTGTTGTGACACGGTGCCTGAGCTGGGGTGTCCCCCTGTTTTGGTGGGAGCCGGGGCAAGGGAGAGTGCCATTGCTGCAGCTCTGGGGCAGGCAGGGCTGGCTGCGTCCCCTCTCAGCCCCATGCTCCCCAGCCAGCATTGTCTCTCCACAGGCCGGACGGGCTCATGTACCAGATGTTCAGGAACCAGTTCCTCTCCTTCTCCATGTACCAGAGTAAGTGCTGCCATGCGTGCTGGGACAGGGAGCTGGGACTGTGGCCAGCCTTGGGTTTGAGCCTGCCTGTCTGGCTCTGTGACACGCGGAGACCCAGCTATAGCTGCTCACAGCTCTCACCTCACCTGAGTTTTCCCTTGGCCTCTTTCCACCACCCTGGTGCCAGGATGGCCTTTGTGCACAGCATCATCTTGGAGCCAGGCTGATGCCTGGGCGCCTACTTGACCACAGCTACGCTCTCCTTGCAGGCTTTGTACAGTTCCTCCAGTACTACTATCAGAGCGGGTGCTTGTATCGGCTCCGAGCGCTGGGCGAGAGGCACAACATGGATCTGACTGTGGGTAAGCTGGGATCTTCCCTTACTGGTTGTCCCAGCCCAACTGGACATGCCGTTGCCACTGCTGTGGGACTCATAGCTGCTAGCAGCCTCCCTCCCAGTACCAGACTGGTGCTTGGCTAACTGGGAGCTGTGGTTTCTGTTAAAGGCAATGGTGACAGTTATTTTTGTTTCGAGGTTAGTTTGACTGGTTTATCAGTGACAGAAATGGTAAAAGCTACAAATAAAGCCAAAGCTCTGAGAGCAGCATCCCGTAGGCTGGATGCCCTTCTCCTCCTGCTCTCCTGGGGCCACCGGCCCATGGCTGGCTGCCTTGGGATGCAAGGTAGCAGCAGATGTGGCTCCTGGCATCCAAGCTTCCCCCAGGAAGCTGCTTCAGACATGAAACGTCCTTCCAGCACCCCACCAATGCTGAGGGACAGCAGCTACAGGCAAGGGCAGCTCTACCAGAACAGCTTCCTCCAGAGGCCCACATTAGCCTAGGGCTAGGA
Organism: Burhinus oedicnemus; assembly: GCA_008921705.1. NCBI lineage: Eukaryota > Metazoa > Chordata > Aves > Charadriiformes > Burhinidae > Burhinus > Burhinus oedicnemus. Next base: position 8,071 of record VFFE01004103.1, on the reverse strand, counting down.
GTCCCTGCCACAGTCCTCCCTGTGAGAACAAGTGCCCATGGCGAGGCTACATTAGCCTGGCAGGACCTCCCCAGCCAGGCACAGGGTGGCCACTAAACCTGCCTGCCCCTGACCTCAGGGTCCCCCAGCTAGCATGTTCTTGGGTCTCCATGCAAGCCTTCATCCTTTGCAGAGGGCTTCCAGTCCTGGATGTGGAGAGGCCTCACGTTCCTGCTGCCCTTCCTCTTCTTTGGGCAGGTGAGTGTGCACCGAGCCTTGCGGGGACCTGCAGGAGGCCAGAGCCTTGGGTGGGAGTGGATAGTCCTGTATTCCCAGCTGCGCTTGGCAGTCTGGACATCACACAGGTCCCTGCAGGCTGCTGCAGCTATGCGATAGGATGCCAGGGGCAGGGAAATGCTTTGAACAAATGCTGAGCTTTTTCTTTTCCTCGAAAGCACCCACCACCTCTACGACTTGGCTAGTGAGATGGGGAGGACCTGGGGTAGTTCTGCCAAGTGCTCAAGTGATACGCAACGTACAGCCAAGGGGCTGGCTCTGAGAACCCTTCCAAAACCCTTCTGAGCTTCAGCTCTTCAGCTGCTGCTGGTCCAGATCTTCTTTGGTCAGATCATTTAGGCCCATGGCTGGTCTGAGGTGTCCTCCTGGCTGTAAGGAGGTGTCCCAACTGGGGTCCTCTGGCCCCCAGCCTGGATGGGGTTTCAGTGCATGCTGGGGCAGGCTGGCCTCATGCAAGGTCTGCGAGGGGTTTGTGCCCAGAGGGAGCACCTGGATAAACATCAGCATGGGGTCAAGCCTTTGAAAGCAGGAGCTCCCCTAAATCTCCTCTCTCCTGCAGTTCTGGCAGCTCTACAATGCCGTCACCCTCTTCCGCATGATCCAGCACCCGGAATGCAAGGAGTGGCAGGTAAGGGGGCTCCCAGGCAGCTGCCCTGGGGAGGGGGATGCCCCAGGCAGGCCCCTCATGCTGACTCGCACCTCTGCGGCTCCTATAGGTCCTCATGTGCGGCCTCCCCTTCTTCATCCTCTTCCTGGGGAACTTCTTCACCACCCTCCGTGTTGTCCACCAGAAGTTGCAGAACAAGAACAAAGACACGAAGCAGAATTGAAGGAGGGGAGTGTGGGGGCCAGGACTGTTTCTCCCCACCAGCTCCATCTCCCATATCTATCTCCTCGATGCCGTCCAGACTGGTGCCTCACCCCATTCCTTGGAAGCCTGGGTGTGGGACAGAGCTTGGGGCCTGCTCGCAAATAGACCGTGTGTTCGCTGCGGTGCTGGATCCGAGTCACTCATCTGGAGGCAGGAGCACCCTGCAACCCCTCTCCTGGCTGCCTTCCTCCTCCAGGAGAGCAGGCTGCCTGTGACAGCTGCTCCCCTTTGCCCTGAGGACACTTACTGGGATGGTTCTCCTGGGCTGAGCCCAGATCTATCAGCACTCCCCACATTACTGCAGGCCAGGGATCCCCAGCTTGCATCAACGCCCTTGGGACAAGGCAGGGTCCAGGGGTGATGTCTGCCTCTCACGCTCAGCTCCTGGGGTGGTCAAGGCTCTCCCCAGCCCTGCAGCCAGGGCAGCCCCTGGGTGTTGAAGGCAGAGTTACAGAGGCCCTCACATCTCATGGGCTGCAAGCAACCGCTCCCCTGCCAGCCCCCTTTGCTTTTGGGGACAGCTGGAGGCTGTGCACATGTGCTGGCTTCCAGGCTGTGTCATACCCCAGTTCCTCCTGCACCTTCAAGCCGCAGGGCAGAGGGGTAGGAGCACCATGAGCCTGAATCAGGCTTCACGCTGGAGCTGTGCAAACAGCACCCTGGTCTTGCATCTCTGGAGGATGCACGTGCAAAAAATAAAGGGAAGGTGCAGCCTTGGGTTGCTGGGGTGGTCTCGGAAGAGCTTGCACGCTCTGCAGTTTTGGCTCATCTGGCAGCAGTCCCCTGATCAGGGGGAGGGAAGAAAAACCATCTCCAGCTGCCCGGTGCAATGGGGATGGGAGGGCAGCGCTGTGAGCTACCTCCTGCAGCACCCCCTGACCCGCACAGCCCCATGCCACGGGCTGCAGCCAGAGCTTTGGCTGCCCAAAGCAGGGCCCAGCAGGACTTCAGCATCCCTGGAGACCAGGGGAAGAGAAGCCCTGTACTACTGCCAGAAACTCCTGAAGTGTTAGGAACCAAAGAGCATGTCTAGCACAGCTGTACTTCAGTCCAGAGCCATCCACCCACCGCTGCCGTCCTCACAGCCCTGCCAGGGCTCAGCACCCCAGGGTGGGGGCTGCCCCCAGCTCCAGCTCAGCCTAAACCCAGAGTTGGCGCCCGTGCCCCAGGTTTCCTCCTGCCCCCCTCTTCCCAAGCAGAGGGAGGGCAGGAAGCAAACTACAGAAACAGTATTTTTATTGCAAGGGTAAATGTATTTAAATAATTTACAGTCATTGGAAAGCCTGAAAGTTGTTTTTGTTTTGTTGTTTTCTTTTTTTTTTCCAATGATTAAATCACAAAGATGTTAAAATAAAAACAGTATTTAAAAAATGACCATACACAGCATGAGGGAGGGGCTGGGCACAGGGGAGCTGCCAGCTGCAGGACCCCAGGGAGCGAGCAGGGCCCCTGCGGACTGAGAAATCCCCCCCCCAGACCTGGTCTCTTCTGGAGGGGAGAGGAGCCATCCCCTCTCTGCTGTGAGCTGGAGCGAAGGCGGGCAACGGGGGAAAGGAGTGGGGTGCCTGCGGGGTCCTGGTGGTGTGGGGCAGCTCTGTTCTCAGAGCTGGCTGCCAGCCCCACATCCTAGAGATGGCCAAACAGGGCAAGAGGGAGGCAAGGACAGATCATTGCCCCACGCTGTGGCCTCACACCAAACCCGCAGCTCCTCCACCCCTCTGCTGTCCCCAGGCTGTCTGTGCCGGCAGGCCAGGGTGGTCTCCAGCCCCAGGGGATAAGGCAACACCTCGTGTTCAGGGAAGGACCCCAGAGCTCCCCAAGCAGCATCCGTCCCTCCTGCACCACATCAGTTGTGTCCCTGACCTCAAGGCAAACGCTGGTGGCCATGAGGTGCTCCACAGGGTACCGGGGGCACCACGGCTCCTGAACAACAGCCTCAGCTACCCCCCTCGCCCCTCTCAACCCTTTACACCACCCAGGCTACACAGCCTGTCCCAGGGAGCTGCTGTGGCCCAGGAGGGGTTGGGAGTGACACTGGGGTAGCTGTGCACTGGGGACAATGCTGTCACCCACAGCAGCAGTGGGCGAGCAGGCACTTTCCACCTCCCATAGGCCCACACCTGGGGACTCGTTCTCTCCCCAGCCCCGCCAGCCCTGCTTTTAGCTCCAGACATCCAAAGAGTACCGGCCCTTCGTCATCAGTTTCTTTACATAGTCCACAGCCTGGGGCTGGCTCATGTTCCCAAACTCGGCCACGATCTCATAGAAGGTGTTCTGCACGTCCCGGGCCATGTTGCGAGCATCACTGGAAGCAAAAGGACCATGAGTGTCTCAGTAATACATGAGAGCCTGGTCACCTCTGAACACCTACACACAGCTGCTTCACTCACCCCAGCCCTTCTACCTGGCCGCTCACCCTCCTCCAGAACAAGGACAGCATAACCCTCCCGGGGCTTGTAATACATAATTGGGTAAACTGAGTCACGCTCATTTTCCCAAAGCCCCTTCCCTGCCACTGGACTTACCCACACACGTAGATATGAGCGTTCCCCTCATTAACCAGCTTCCAGATGTTTTCCTTGTTCTTCTTCAGTAAGTGCTGAACATAAACCTGGCAAGAAACAAAGTGGAGATGAGCCGCAAGGGACAGAGCCCCCACACCACCGAGCTGCACCACAGCCCGTGGTGAGGGAGGAGAAGCCAAGCCCACACTCGTGGCTCCACAAGGCAGCAGAGGAGCTGGGCGCTCCCATGACTGCCATGGGCCTTCCCTAGCAGCAAGGCCCCAGGCTGGGAGTCTCCAGCCCTCGGAGCCTTTTCTTTCCCCACTGCCATGGCTGGGAGCGATGCTGGGCAGCGCAAGCAGGCAGCTGGGGGACTAGAGCGGTACCTTCTCAGCCTGGTCCCTTGAGAAGGCGACGTTCAGCTGGGTGAGGACTCCCTCCTGATGGAAGCGGGCCAGCTCCTCACGGTACAGGTAGTCCTCGCGCTCATGGCGGCAGCCATAGTAAAGCACCGTATTGCCCACCTCTTTGCCTGCAGAGTGACACAGCACCCGTCAGCCGGCTCCCTGCAGCCCCCAACCCTGCCCTCCCCTCATCCTGCCAACCCAGGGGAGGCAGAGCTGTGCAACTGCTACTGTTTATAAGAGGAAGTTCGAGACTCTGATTCCCAGAAGTATCTATATGCTTTAGAAATGAGTAAGTGACTTGACTGTGGTTATTTGAAGATGTGGTGGCACAGGTCAGAGAACTGGCTCAGGTCTGTCTTCCCCCCCTCCAAATGTCCTCTGTGGCCAAGAGCAGAGGACAAAGCACCTTCATGCTGGGCAAAAACACTTAGCTGGTGTTCACCCTGCTCCACCATCTCTGCTTTTGACTAGACCTGTCAGCAGTGTGAGCAGCACAAGCTGCACCTTGGAGGCACCAACTTGCCCCACAGACCACCGTCCTGCAGCAGCTCCAGTCCCCAGGGAAGTTCTGGGCACTCACCTTGCTGCTTCAGCCAGGCCCGCTCCTGAATGAAGCCGATGAAGGGGGCTATGCCAGTCCCTGGTCCGATCATGATGACAGGCGTGCTGGGTTTGAAGGGCAGGCGAAACTGTGACTTCCTGACATACATGGGCACCAGGGAGTTGCTCCTGTTCTCATCAGGCACCTTGTTCTTGAGCCAGTTGGTGGCCACCCCTTTGTTCAGGCGTCCCGTTTTGGTCTCGTACTCCACTGTCACAGCACAGATGTGGATAGCGTTGGGGTGAACCTGCAGGGAAGGGATGTCAGTGCTAGGCAGAGACGGAGCCCCAGATGAGGCCCTGTGCAACCCCACAGCTCAGTCCCTTGTGCTCAGAGGTGGGAAGTTTAACCTAATGTTAGTGTTGGGACAGCTATTCCTCCCCTAGCATGTCCCACATGGGGCTTCTGTCTTGTGCCCATCTCATCGCAGGACTGCTGAGCTTCTCTCAGTACTGCCAACAACCTCAGGGCTTCAGGGCACAAAAATAGAGTGAATTTTGACCAACCTCTAAAATGCCACCTTGCTTCCAAGCCCTGAAAGCAAGACCTATGGGTGAAGAAGAGCAGGGCTGCAGGGAGGGTGGTGGTATCAGGCCACAGCTGGCTGCAGTGCCGGACCCTCTGCAGACCCTGTGGAAGTTGGGATAACCCCCTCTTCTCATGCATAGAGATAACTAAAGCTGTCTCCCTCACAGAAAGTGTCACCAGGGCAAATTCCCCGTGTCCTGTCCCCAGCTGAGAGGGGGGACGGTGGCACTGTGGAGCTGCAGCTGAAGTGGTCACCCAGCAGCCTCAGTCCCTGCTGGAAGCACGCTCACCTTGGAGGAGGAGGCAATGGAGTAGTAGCGGGCCTGCAGGCGGGGCAGGAGCTCACACAAGTGGTCGATGGGGGGGCGCAGCGAGGGCATGTCCTGCAGGATGGCCAGGATGTTCCTCCGGGCCTCAACCACCCAGCTGAGGTAGAGAGCCTGTAGGCAAGGAGGGCACACGCGTGACGACTTCCCTATGCATCTGGCAAACACTCCCTCAGCTCTCTGCATGTGGTGCCCAACAGTCCTGGATCCCTTTTGGGTATCCCCCAGTACCCAGTTCAACCCAGCAGCTTTGCTGGGAAGGCCGCAGCTCCCACCTTCCCCTCGGCAGCAGACGATGCCATTTTGCGGAGGCGCTCCTGCTCGTTGGCGTCCGTGGCGTACTGGGCCAGCTCATAGAGGACATTGGTGCGGGGTGGGTTGGTGATATCCAGGTAGTACGTCAGGGCTGTACGGTAGGACGTGGGACAGGGGAAGGGATGTTTCTTATTGGATTCCTCTGGAGGAGAAAAGGAGAGGGGAAGAAAAAAAAAATTAAAAATCAGCAACTGCATGCCGTTATGTTAGTGTTTTCATGCCAGCAGCTACATGCAGTGTATGAAAGCTGGAGACAGAGCAGGGGAATTGGCTTCAGGGAGGAGAGAGCAGCCCTAGGGCTGAATCAGTCTGTTGGCCAAAGCCCGGATCCCATGCTGATGCAGCTCCAGCACAGGGCAGCTCCCTCTCCTGGCAGCTACGTCTCCCAGTAGCCCATTTTGTTTCACAGATGCTGTCTGACAGCTTATCTGCAAAAATACCAAAAGACCCTGTGCTCCCCCAGTGGAGCTCTCTGTCCCAAGATATCCATGCACAGAGGCACCCAGCAAACTCCCAGGCCAGCTCCTGTTCTGCATGGCTAATTCAGCCTCACGCACCTATGCCTCCTTCAGATCTGGCCCCAAAAGTCTCCTTAGTCTCCTTCAGCCACGGACACTTGTGCTCGCAGCCCCCTCGCGAGAGGTAAGCACCAGCAGTTGAGGCTGAAGCCATTCAGTTTAGCAAACCAAGAGCACCGTAAGGGACAGGAATGACAGTGTGAGGCCACACAGCCTGGGACATCGCACAGTGGGTCACAGGCTCCAGCACTGCATGGAAGCCACTTGCTCTCTGGAAACCAGGAGTCAGCTCTTGGGCTTCTGGGCCAGCACCTCTGGTGCCGCAGGCCAGGCTGCACTGCTTCAGGAGTAAGATGGGCAGCAGCTGCCATCTCCCTCCTGCCAGACGCCAGCTCTGCTGGGAACACTGCCCAAGAAAAGCTCTTTGTATCAGCACAAGTGCTCCCTCCTCCTGGCAGTTCAGTCCCCAAGCCTGTGCCTCCTCCAAGGACTGAATAACAGCATCTCAGACACGAAGGCCCCTGCTGAGCTCCGGGGCTGCTGCGGCAGAGGGATGCTCCAGCAGGCTGATGCTCTGTAATTAGGAGCGTGTCATTACATAATTTGTTGTTGAATGGGCACACCAACTATGTTTCACAACCGACCCACTTCAGCTGGCTCTCAGCAAGCAGGCTCTGTGCCACTGCTGCTAAAACAGCACTGCATTCAGAGTGGCCATGGGATGTCTCTGTTTGCCTGGAGGTGCCCTACGGGACCTGAAGGTGAATTGGCTCCTGCTCTAGTGGGAAGGACAGAGGCCATAGCTGAAGGAGAACCACTCATGCTCAGGGGTGATCCATACTCACCATCCAAATTGTTTAGGGACATGATCGTGTCCAGATCCGTGCCCAGGATCTCACCAATCTGATTCACCAGAGAGGAGTCGTTGGCTGGGTACACCGCCACGTGGTCCCCAGACTCGTACCTGGCATGAGAGCAGGAGGAGAGCAGATGAAACACCAGCACCGCTTCTCATCCAGCCCAAGCCTGAGCTGCTCAGCTAGAAGACAAGCAGGCTGGTGCAAGGGGCAGTAGGACAACACTGAGATCTGAGCTGCTACAGAGTGCCCGCACAGTCAGGGACCCTGAAGAGCCAGCAGTCATAGAAGAAAGGACCATTGTGGAATAACGGTTTTAAGAACTAGGTTTTTTTAGAAGGGACCTCCAAGATGCAGCAGTTTTGCCAGAGACTTCAATGAGACCAGACTTCCAGCAAGGACAGGCCAACTCCCTGACAGGCAAGGAACAAAGCTGCTCAAAACCTCTGCAGTATTTTGTTATGTTAAGCCACCTGGATTCACAGCATTCTCACAAGCACACACAGAGCAATTTAAGCCAGCAAGAAGGTTTTTAAGAACAGGGCTTTATTTCCCCTATCCTTGTACACCTCAGCCAGACAAACCCAGGCATGAGCCATGCCCAGCTCTCCCCTCTCTCATAGCTCATCTGCCCTCTCATTTTTTTGAATGAGTCCTAGAGAATTCTTGCAGCTGGGACTGCTGAGGTAGGATAGGTATGTGCAGCCAGCTCTAGAGGGGCACAGGGCAGCCAACTGGCATGGGCAGGCACAGCGCAAGAGCTGGGAGAAAGTCCTGACATGAGGTACCCGATACGTGGTACAGAAGCCCAGAGGGGCAGTGTTAAGTAATTATGAGAACAAGGTCCCCTTCTGAAGTGCTGGATGAG